>CM076580.1:207399577-207684105 GCA_034641835.2 Pinus albicaulis
AAGCTTTCCCCATACATACTGTGTTAATGTGTATGATGATTTGATGTGTTATCGCTTGATTTTATTTCTGCATGTGTGATGATCTGAGTTGTTTGAGTGGAAGAGATTATGTGTTGTGTATGAAGTTCAAATAGTATGTGACCAGGATAGTCTCGGTGGATAATTAATCATTATTCAGCAAATTTCTGCAAAGGGTACCTCCCAATTTTTTAGACCAAGATTTGGAAAGTAGTATCCCAAATCTAGAAGGAATGTCCACAACTACAATGTCCATCACTAAGCTTTTCATAGGTAGTTGGGTAAGAAAAACAACCAAGTCCTTAATTACTCCTAGGCACTTGAATTTTTTGGAATCAAAGGTGTAGAGGTCATGTTATTTCTTGGTGATCTATAATCCCAATTCATCCATCACTTTCTTTGGCATGAGATTGTGAGAAGCCCCATAATCTAACAGACAATTATGCAGTAATTTGTCATGTATATTGAGTGACAGATAGAAAGGTGGTGAGTTGTCATCATTTTGGTCTTGGACATGACAAATTAGATAAATAGTTGGATGTTCATCCTCAAGATTGATTAAATCAATAGTGAGAGGTGGTTGTAGAAGACTTTTAAAAGACTCTTTATATGTTGGATTTTTCAACAATTCCATAAGTGGGACCGGAATTTTGATTTTATTCAATTCAAATTTGAAACTAAAATAAATTGGAACTAATTCCTTATTTTCTGCAGTGATTTTGACAATTGGGGCATAATTTTGAAGTGGAGGAACCTCATTGATTTTGGCCTTATGCTTGGTAGCTTGTTTCTCTGAATCTGATTTTTGTTGAGGTTGTTGAACAGGGCCTTTAGACCTCAAAGGATAATTTATGTTTGGAGCTTCTTGTTGTTTTTTATCATTTTGTGCGTAAATTTGGACATCATTATCATCTGAAAACAAATAAATCCTTGACTTGTCTTCATATTATTGCAAAGTCAAACAAGTTGACTGTGAGGTTTCTCCTACCAGGTTTATTTCTTCATTTTATTCCTCATGTTCTTGCTGCTCTTCTTCAACAAAATTATTCAAAGGAAGTCGAACATTTTTATCATCAACATTCCTCCTTGGGCACTGTAGGATTTGTTGAGGTTGAAAAGCCCTCTTGAAGAGATCCTGATTTCTATTAGCTTCATTTTGATTGGCTCTAGCAACTGGTTTGCTTTCTAGATCTAATTTTGTCGTCTTAGAGGCAAGTTCCCTGATCAAATTGGACATTTGATAAATCTTTTATTTTGATGTAAGAGACTTAGAAGAAGAAGGTTTTTCTTCTTTCATCTTCTTTTTGTCTTTTGTTGCCTTTTCTTCCTCCATTTTCAATTTATTAGAGGCCATGAGATTAGAATTCACTCCAATTGCAACCTCTTGCATATCCATCAATGTATGTGCTTTCTCAGCCCTCAACCATAAATAAAACTCAGAATCTAGAGAATTTGTAAAATTTATCATAGTTGTAGTCTCAGGAGGCTTAATTTCTTCGGGAATTTTCTGATAAATCTTATTAAACCTCTTGGTAAAATCAGCCAATGATTCATCTGGTTTCTTCTTCAGAGTTCCAAATTCTATAAAAGAGTAGACATAGTCTTTCCTATCACCCCATTGCTTCACAAATATTTCCTCCGATTCATCAATTATTGTTACTGAATTTGGTGGAAAACTTATAAACCATTTACGAGATTCACCATCCAAGCTAGAACAAAGAGTCTTGACCAGACATCTTCATGTTCAACATTCTGATTGTCAACATTACTATAGAAAGCCACTAAATGGTCCTCCACAGAAACTGCTTCTCCCTCCCTAGTATATTTCAGAAGATATTTCAAGTAATCTCATTGAGGGAGTGGATGCAAAGGTTGAGGAAGAGAAAGTGGTGCATATCTTGTAGCCACTATCTGCTGCATCCTTGTAAGGGCAGGTTGAGCCATATTTTGCTGATATACAGTTGATGGATGACCAGTTGATGTAGCTATTTGGGAAATAGGAACTACAATTTGTGGATTCTGAATCTGATTTAGTACAACAAAAAATTGGAAATCTTGAGCTGATTTTTCAGGCTTGGGGACTGAAAATAGTGGATTCTCAAAGAGATGAACAAAGGATGTGTTGACGTCACCTTCTACAGAAGAATCAGATTCAAAATTTGTCTCTTGAGGGGATGAGATTAATTCAACTTTATTTTGTTGAGCTAGGAAGTCAGATAAGTTGAATGTGAGGCCTTTAGGAACACTCTCTTCTAGCAGATGAGAAGAGGATGACCCAACAACTAGATTTCTAGACAAAGGAAAATATTCTTGTTGAGAAGTGATGAAAGACTGGTATTCAGGATGAGTTTGGAGGGAATTTAAAATGGTCTTGAAAACTTCTTCAGTCAAAACATCCCTATCAAGAAAAGGTACAATTGCCAATACTTGCTTTAACTCCCCTTTAGTTAGCACAAACTCTTCTGTTTCCTTATTGACACTTAATAACTATGTTTTTTATTCTTTGACTGAAATAACTCTTACTTCAGATTTACTAATTTCAGATTTACCAATTGAGGAATGAGAAAAAAATTTAGTTGAGCTTAGGTTAACAACATCTACTTTATCTTCTAGGGAACCAGTTTCAATTTTATATTTTTCAGCAAGATCTTTTGAAACTGAAACTTCTTTTGATTCTAAAGTAGATGAGGGTATCTTTTGCTTTGGAATGTATTTTTTGTGTACCTTCTTCACTGGCTGAGATGCAGCCTCAACTAATTTGTGTTTTCCTTTTGCATATTTAATGATCTTCTCTAAGTCTCCAACTGGGGTCACAATAGGTGATCTCTGATTTCTCCTTGTAGTTGGAGGTCTTGAAACTCATTTTCCTCTCTTTGGAGTTGTCAGGTGAACTAATTTGCAGTCTTATTTAAGTCATCAATTCTTATTCACCATTAAAAATTGACATTCAACAATTCAAAACAAGAGACATCAAGAGAATATTTCATTTCAAGGCCTTCGTCTCCCAACAGACGCACCAAAATATGTTGGCGCAGGAATCAACACTTAGAATGTAGCAAGCGCATGACCAGACACATCCTAAAATCTAAGGAAATATAATGATTTGTTTTATGGAATTGGCAGGTGGTTTAAACTCTCATCCACTGAAAAAGATATTTTAGTCAAATCCACAGTACTACTAATGAGGGTATTAGAGTCTGATGTGGTAAGAAAGAGAGTTTGTAGCCTATGAGGAGGAGAAACTATAAAATGATAGAATAAACAGTAGGTCTGGAGAAACTATAAAATGAGAGAATAAATAGTAGGTCTGGAAAGCAGAAATCTACTGGATTTGGTAGAAATTAACACAAGTAGCAGTTTAAAAATATTTCATCAAGAGAAAGCTATTTATAGTCTTACAAGATTCTCGTTGAAATATTATGAAAGATAATTGTCATGAGTGATGCTCTTTCCACTGTTATTATATATATATTTTACCAAGAAGGTTCACTGTGTGAGACTAACAAAAACTGATAAAACACATGAACATGTCAAGAGACTGATAAAAACATATAATAGAATGAGAGATTTGCAAACTAGAACTGAAGAAAATAAGATATGGGAACACAAGTAAAATTGACAATACACACACCAGATTGTTAATAAGTCCTCAGGAGTATCTTTCCATTTCATTCACTAAAAAGAGTACTGATCATATGAGTCAAGATTCTAAAACCACGAACCTTTAATTCATATCAGTTTGGCATATATATACAAAAATATGATACCGTCATCTCCACAAAAATGGTAAATATGTTCCAAAATTTGTTACAATCTCGTGCAAGAGATGAGGTTTATCCCTAAACTTAGATACAAAGTGCTATATTAAAATAATATAAACATGATTAAGACTAACAATCTGAAGTGGTTGTATGAGGTGGCAGTCTATTTGAATACCACTCTTCTGTTCTGGTGCAACCAATCTTCACAAAAAGTGTAAAAACAGTGAGTGTGACATGTGGTTGTTCTCCTTTAAACATGCAAAATAGAACCCTGGCATTTCAGAGGAGACTTGATATATGACACCTGGAAACATCCATTACAACTGAAAACTCATCCACTTCACTTGCTTTGATGTCACCATCATGATAGAAAACCAAAAAGCAGTCCCTTTTCATCATATGCTAGTATTCATAAATAATTGCTACCTTCGCAGAAAAGGTAGCTATATCTGGAAACATGAAACATTAACCCAAAAAAAGTTTCTCCAAGGTAGCCATGTTCCTTCACTCATCAGAGGTCCAAAATAGAGGCAAAAATCCTAATGGCCTCTGCTTTAGTCACCCTCTTATTTGACCTCTTTCTATGTGCTTGACTCTTTGAGTGAGCCTTTTTCTTCTTTTTGATTTTGTCTTCTGGGCTCTCCTCAATGTTAATAATTTCATCTTTTAATGTAGGGTTGGAAATCAACTTGCTGTTCAGCCTGAGTTTATTTTTGGGCCTGGTATGAGGTCTCTTCATATAGGGATTTAGGATGAATTTGGACCTCTTACCTCAATGCATGAATCTACTAGACTCTCCTTCCTAATCTTCCGATTATGTGTAATCGGGGTCACTGCTATCTTCATAGGAGGAATAGGAGCGTATCACAATTTTTTTTCTCTTCTTGATTGAAGAGCCAATGGAAGAAAATAATTGAGCCAAAGTGGGCTCTTCTTCTATGACAGGCTCTGACATTTTCTGTTTTCCCTTCTTAAGAGAAAGCAAAACCTGTGAGAGAGTGGAATCTGTGAGAGAAGTACCACTACTTGGTTGTGCTTGATGAGATGTTTCAGGAACATGACTTGAACTTTTCACACCAGGGTTGACTTCAAATGGTAACAAAATAGGTTTAGATGCTAGAAGCCCAGGGTTGACTTCCACTGGTTATTCTGCCATGAAGAGCTTCTTCTTAGGTTCGCTCCTTGAAGAGGAGGCTATTTTCTCCTTGTCCTTTGACATAGACTTTTTAGGAGGCATAGCATTTTTCTGTTGCAATTTCTTTTTTGTATTCTTCGATGAAAGAACTTAGGGTTTTAGGTTCCCTAGGTGAAATACTGACATGGACTTCATTAACTGGTGGAATTGCTGGCATAGGTATAGGATTTGTAGCCTTCCTCATCGAGCTTCTAGTTGGCCTTTTGACTGAGATGGAGGGAGGGTTAACTTGGCAGAAGGTTGATGAATGTAGAGAGTTAGGTGGTGAATAGTGTGAAACAGGGGCTACACTACTTTGCTCATGGGTGTCTCTTTGTTTGGGTATCCCTACCCTTCTCCTGGAATTTATGCTACCACACCCTTCCACTCTCAGGAACTTATCCCCAAATAGTTTTATTCTTTCTAAGATGATAGACAATTAGAATTTTAATCAGCCCCCTATGATACAAATTGTGCAAAGAGTAATTTGGAATTTTCTATAGCTTTAGGGACATTTTGAGCAAAGATTTATATAGAAAATAGGGTAGGTTTAGAGGTTTATCTCCTGAAATGTGAGCAAGGAATATTAACTGATAACGGTGGAGAGAGGAAAACCTACCCTCACATGTAATGCATTTTTAGACTATGGTGATCACATGCTGCCACTCGGCCTTAGAACAAGAAATGTGTGCAGTTGGATTCCACTTAACATTAACATGTTCATGCTCAATGTAAAGACTTGCTTCTGAGGGCAGTTTTTTGTTTTTGAGCCAGCATTCACGAGTTGCAGAGGTTTGGGTAGCAGAGCTATGATGGCCTCGGATATGTTGAATATCTAGAGGTCTAGGATCATCATTGGGTGGTTGTGTCATAGTTTGGGTTATGGTATAGTGTGTCTTCTTCTTCTACATCATTCTATATCATTGTAAAGTGGACCATTTTCCCTATTACAGGAGTCCATTCTTCTTTTATTCTTCTACGGGGTGGTAGGGTGGTGCTAGGGTGAGTTGTAGCTCATTGGGTGTTGGGGCATCCATTCAGTTGATTACTGAAGAATCTCGGGCGTTGGAACATCCATCCAGTGGGAGCTGGAGAAGAATGCTTTTCTCGATTCTAGGAAGTTGGAGCTTTATTTT
Organism: Pinus albicaulis; assembly: GCA_034641835.2. Taxonomy (NCBI): domain Eukaryota; kingdom Viridiplantae; phylum Streptophyta; class Pinopsida; order Pinales; family Pinaceae; genus Pinus; species Pinus albicaulis. Next base: position 207,405,667 of record CM076580.1, read on the forward strand.
CAATTGGAGTTGAATATTAAAGAATTATTAGAAAATCATTAGGTGGTTTTTGTCCCGGAGTGGGTTTCCACCTTAAAAAATGTGTGCATTTGTGTTCCTTTTGTTTACTGCTATCATTGCAAAAACTGATAATAATTGAAGATTAACTAATGCTCTAATTGAAAGGAATACTCATTCACCCCCCTATCAGTATTTCCAACAATTGGTATCAGAGCTTGGTTCCTTCAATAGAAGTTTAACAACTAGAAGAAGGTCATGGAGCATACCAAGAATTGCGTACCTTTGTTCAATGAAAATAATTATGCACTATGGAAAGGAAGAATGGAGGTCTATCTCTTGCGCAAGTTTACGAAGTATGGGACACTGTTCAAAATGGATTTACATCAACCGCAGATGAACAAGGTAAGAAGAATTTGGTAAATGATGCAAAAGAAAGGAATATTATTATCAGTGGACTTATTGAATCTACTTATCATAAGGTGTTGGGTTGTAAAAATGCCAAAAATGTATGGGACGAGCTTGATAATATATATGCAGGTGACTCAAATTTCAAAGAAGCAAAGCTTCAAAAATATAGAGCAAAATTTGAGCAACTCAGAATGAAAGAAGATTGAAACGTTGCTACATACTTCCAATATATTGATGAAATAACCAATACTTTGGAAGGATTGGGAGAGCCAGTTGATGAGAATACTATTATATGAAATATTCTTAGAACGTTACCAGGGAGAGTCAACCCAAAGGTATCAGTCTTAGAATACAGTGCAAATCGAGACAAAATCAGCAAAGAGGAATTACATGGAGTTCTCATAGCATATGAAATGAGACTTAATGAAGAAGAGAGTAATTCGCATCTAGAAACTGCATTCGTTGCATCTAAGAAAACCAATGAGGAAAAAAACCTTCAATTGAAAAGACATGCACCTGCAAGTGTGAAGAAAAGGAAGATGATGGAGAAGGTCTTTCAGATGAAGAATATGCTTACTTTATGAGAAAACTAAAAATTGGTAAGGGAAAATTCAAAGGTAAACTTCCATTGATATGTTTCGGTTGTGGTGAGGTTGGGGATTTCGTAGCAAAATGTCTGAACGGAAGTGATGGCAACTCAAAAGGAAAGAAAGGCTTAAATAAATTCAACAAGAAAGAAAAAAGGAAAGGATCCAAAAGGAACTTTCTCTTTAAAGAAGATAGCTCATCATCCGATGAAGACAGTAATAGTGAAGAAGAAGCCAATGAGAGAGTATTTTTTATGGCCAAGAATAATAAACAAGAGGTATCAAACAATGAAGAAGAAGGGTTGACCATAGAATAATTTTCTAAGGAGGCAATCAGGCTTATAAAAGAGCTCAAGGCTGAGAAAATCTGTTCCAATACTCTTGAATAATAAGTTCAATGTATCAAAATTGAATTTGAAGAACACAAATGTATTGAAGAGTCACTTCAAAAGAAGTTGGAAGAAAGAAACCAAGAAAGGGAAGCATTAGAAGCCGAATTAGTCTCGCTGCGTAAGGAAGTGAAGAAGGGAAAAATTGTCCAAAACTATGCCAACAACTCAAGGGCATTGGAATAAATCATTAACAATCAACGATCTTACAATGACATAACTGGCCTCGGTTACAAAGAAGAAGAAGCAGGACCTTATACAAAAAAATACAATGAACCTATGAGATCTGAAATGGATGTAGACTTCATTGGACAAGATTCACAAGAACATCCTTGGAAGCCGATTCCTCGACAAAGATTTCCATCCAGGTACCAACATATTTTTTATAGCTATTGTTATTCATGTGGAAAATTTGGTCATAAAGCTGTAGAATGACGCACGTACCCTAGGAACCAATACAATTCCAAGAGATCCTTCAAATATGAACCTCCCAGGGCTCAATGAAACATCAATAGATTTGAACATTTAATAAATAATATGGAATGTTACAAATGTCAAAACTTTGGACACATAGCCAGAGACTCCAGACTTGAAAATCCTCCAAAAGAATCTTTGAAGCCACCGAATGAACGAACATGGAAGGAGAAGAAGACTGATAATTGTGCTCTCGCTCTCAAGGCTCCAAAAAACAAAGATGTGTGGTATGTTGACAATGGTTTCTCAACGCATAAGACTAGAGATAGAAGGAAATTTTTATCTCTGAAAGAGAATAAGGATGGAACCATATCATTTGGAAATGATGGATCCTCAAATGTCATAGGATCAGGTACCATCACTCTCGGAAGCAAAGATGTTATACCCAAGAATTTTCTATTGGTTGAAAACATGAATCACAATCTGCTTAGTGTTGGACAAATGTGTGATCAAGGATACACAATGCTATTCAACTCCACAAAATGTGAAATCAGGAAAGGCAGGTATGGTAAAATTGTGGCTACAGCAAGTCAAGCTCCAAATGACATATATGTTCTAGATGAAGCATGTATACTAGCTAAAGAAGATGAAAGTTGGTTATGGCACAAACGAATGGGTCACATAAACTTTGAAAATATTGTCAGGATAAGCAAAAAGGAAGTAGTACGAGAAATTCCAAAAATCTCAAAACCTTCCAACAAATTATGAGAGGCCTGTCGGCATAGCAAGCAGACAAAAGTCCAATTTAAAACAAAAGAACACTTTGCATCACATCCATTGGAATTGATACATACTGATATATGTGGTCCTGTGAGAACAAAAGGCTTAGATGGAGAATTATATTTCATGTTAATGATAGATGACTATACCAGGATGACAGCCGTCAGTTTCCTAAAGAAAAAATTTGAAGCATTTGAGTGCTTTAAGATCTACAAGGAGTTGGTTGAAAATGAAACTAATTTGAAAATAAAGTGTCTAAGATCAGATAATGGTGGAGAATTCACTTCCAAATTATTTTAGCAATACTGTGATGAAAATGGAATAAAAAGACAATTTTCAACAACACGAACACCTCAGAAAAATGGAGTTGCTGAAAGAATGAACAGAACTGTACAAGAAATGGGTAGAACAATGTTGATGGACTTAAAATTGGATGAAAATTTTCGGGTTCAAGCAATTAATACGGCAGTATTCATTATCAACCGAATTCTTCTCAGAAATAATTGCAACAAGACCCCATATGAATTATGGAAAGGAAAACCAGGTAATGCAAAATATTTCAGAATCTTCAGAAGCAAATGTTATATCAAAAGAGAAGATCAAAATTTGGATAAGTTTGAATCACGTGTTGATGAAGGTATCTTTGTTGGTTACTCACGCAAAAGAAAGGCCTATAAATGTTATAATATAAGATGAAAACATATAGTGGAGAGCATAAATGTTAAATTTGACAAAGATAGTTCTAACGAATAATGATGAGGATCTAGAATCTTTGAAACTTGAGATAGAGGCTGAAAAAGACACAGATAAAATTCTAGAACAAGAAGCAACTATCAACCAGGAAGAAGTAAATAATGATCATCAAGATATACCAGAACAACAACAAGAAGCTCCTCCAAAGAGAACAAAAGAATGGATTCAAAAGAACCATCCATCAAATCAAATCATTGGTGACATAAATGAAGGTCGAAAACTTGGTTCATCACAACAAGCTCACATTGCTTTTCTAGCAACCTTTGAGCCTAGTAGTTTTGAGGAAGCTAGCCAAAATGAACATTGGGTAGCATCTATGAATGAATAATTGGATCAAATCGAGAAGAATAACACCTGGGAATTAGTTCCACGACGAAAAGATAAAAATTTCATTGGGACTAAATGGGTGTTCAGGAACAAATTGAATGAAGATGGACAGGTTACCAGAAACAAAGCAAGATTGGTTTGCAAAGGCTATGCACAAGTGCATTAGGGGAATTTTGAGGTCTAAAATGGGCTTCCTAAGGAAATAATAAAATAATAGCTAAACCAATAAAATAATATTTATGAATTTTCTATTCACTTTTTGCACCACAATCCATGTAACCATAGTTAAATTCAATTCAAAAGTTGTACCAAAATAAAATTAATAAGAAAATTGTATTGATGTGACTATAAATAAGAATGATTTTTTCAAGAAAAAATCATTATCATTGAACAACTAATGCAATTGTCCTTTGTACTCAAATAACTTAAAATAAAATATAAATATAAATATATAAATTCTCAATTATTATATGTTATTAATTAAAATTTACATTATTTAAATTATATAATAACATGTAATTAATATACTATATAAAAATAATATAATATAATAAATGTATAGAGATATGCATTATTTTTTTCAAGAAATATGAAATGACAATAATATATTTTTATTCAAAAAGTGTGAAATGACATTTATTATGAGTACTTTACTTTGACTTTAAAAGTACTTAGAGCACTACCATGATTAACCATGAGTTTTTATCCACCTTTGAGAATATGACAAGTAAGTACCTTTAACTCAATCAATGCCACCTCAAACATTAGGGATGATGTCATCCCCTAAAATGTGATTGGTTCTCATAAAGTGAATTTTGATTATACATTTTCCTTAGGAGGCCCATTTTAGACCTCAAAATTCCCCTAATACATTTGCACCAGTTGCCAAAATGGAAGCCATCCGAATGTTTCTTGCCTATGCATGTTCAAGAAAAATCAAAGTCTACCAAATGGATGTTAAGTTAGCATTTCTGAATGGAGCATTAGAAGGAGAAGTTTACATCGAACAACCTGAAGGTTTTCTACTATCAGAAAAAGAAGACTATGTTTGCAGGTTAAAGAAGGCCCTATATGGTCTCAAGCAGGCTCCCAGAGCATGGTATGCTCGTCTTGATGGATATCTACGTCAACAAGTGTTCAAGAAATGTACTGTTGATAACAATCTTTATGTACAAATAGATAAATATAATTTAACAATCGTTGAGGTATATGTGGATGATATAATATTTGGTAGCAATGATGATCAACTAAGTAATAAATTTTCTACAAATATGCAAAGTGAGTTCGAGATGTCTTTACTTGGTGAGTTGACATACTTCTTAGGGCTTCAAATATCTCAGCAAGAGAAAGGAATATTTATATGTCAAGCCAAGTACATCAAGGAAATTCTCAAGAAATTCAAAATGGAGGATTGCAAACCCGTCCTTACTCCAATGGTAACAGGCTAAAAATTGAGCATAGACGACTCATTTAAGGATGTGGATCAAAGGTTGTACAGATCTATGATTAGTAGTCTTCTATATGTAACATCTTCTCGGCTAGATGTTATGCAAGAAGTTGGACAAGTAACAAGATTCCAAGCAGCACCAAGCGAATCACATATTATTTCTTTCAAAAGAATTCTTCGATATCTAAAGGGCACAGAAGACTATGGCTTGTGGTATCCCAAGGGTAACGATTTCATTATTCAAGCCTTTACAGAAGCAGATTGGGAAGGAAGCATTGATGATCGTAAGAGTACTAGTGGAGTAGCATTCTATCTAGGTGGTTGTCTCGTATCATGGTTGAGCAAAAATCAAACCTCAATCTCGTTATCTACAGCAGAAGAAGAATACATTGTAGTGGAAGCATGTTGTACTCAAGTCCTTTGGATGAAAAAAAACTTTGCAAGATCTTCAAGTACAATTCAGTGAGCCTATTCCCATATTCTGTGACAACACCAGTGCCATCAACATCTCCAAGAATCCTGTCATGCATTCAAAAATAAAACACATTCCGATAAAATATCATTTTTTTAGAGAGCAAGTCACTGAAAAGAATATCAAACTTGAGTATGTTCGTACAAAAGAAAAAATCGTTGATATCTTCACTAAACCTTTACCTCATTAAGAATTTGAATATCTTCACCAGAAGCTTGGGATTCTCCCAAGTTCTCATTAGATTTTCCTTATTCACAATATAAAGGGGGAGTCAAAGTGTGTATAGGTCCGCATGATGGTTGTGTGTCAAGGGGAGTTACCCTTTTCCATTGATGTCAAAGGGGGAGAGAATGTTGTAGGAAGAGGTGTCATGATCGTAGGGGGAGTACTTATGTTGCCATCAATGCCAAAGGGGGAGATTGTTGATCAACGATTGTCATTGATGTCAACCTAAGTAGCACCAGGGGCTACCAAAATATTTCATGGGAATTTTGACCTACCAAATTAATATATTCTTTTGATGGTTTCTACTTGTTGAGATGTTTCCGTTGATATATGGCATGCCACATAATTCTTCATGGTTTTAGAGATATTCATGTTTGAAGTTTGTACCCCCAGTTAGTGGGCTAAAACCCCATGGGGTTGTGGCATGGGTAATTGAAAATTCATAATTAATATTTTTTAAGCTCCTAAAATCCATCCCACGTTCACTTGGTGAAGCCCCTCTCAACCTAAGAATTTATATAAATTGTGATCCTCATATCCTCCTTATGCAAGGGATTTCGCCATCTGAAACAGGTCATCGTGGAATTTTCGCTCTAACATTTTTTCTACAAAGTTTCAGAAGCTGAAATTTTTATGAGGCAAAGCCGAAATCCTAAGGAATCTCCTGTAAAAAATTCAGATCAAGGTGCACAATATTTTCAGATATATGATCTTTGGAAGTCAGTTTTTTTGCAGGCTCCTCAAATTCATCTCAAAGAATTGAGCTTGGAAAAATAATCATAACTCTCTCTCTGAGTATCGGATTGGAATTCTGTAAATAGTGGCAGATAGTGCACGGATTTTAGTTTTCACTCTATCAATTTCAGAGCCAAATTAAGAAACAGTGACACCTGGCACGTCGTACAAGTTCACTCTACTGAAACAATCCATAATTAGGGCATTGTGAGAGATTGGGCATAACTCTCCCTTGAAGAATCCAAATTGGGTCAGACCAATGGCATTGGAAATAAGATTTAGAGGACTACTACAAGACCGAAAATAACATATTTTGGATCTGAAATAGCAGAGATACACCAGATTCAATATCGAGCTCTTAGAAGGCAAGAAAAAGCTAGATCATGTGTTGTCAAGGGCTGCAAAGGACCAGATTTTCTAGGGCAGCAAAGCAAAGCAAGGTGTAGCAGAAGGTAGCATGAAAAAAGTAGCAACCAAGGTGTAGAACAACAACAATAATTCCATCACATGAAGTCTTCACGTGGGCAGCACTACATATAGTCACTGTAAAGGTATCATTGTACTAAGTCATTGTAAATACATTATTGTAAAAATTGTACTAGTGTTTATCTACCAAGAGTTGAATAGGCAGTGTTGGGAGGTCTAGGATCATCATTGGGTGGTTGTGTCATAGTTGGGGTTATGGTCGAGTGTGTCTTCTTCTTCTACATCATTCTATATCATTGTAAAGTGGACCATTTTCCCTGGTACGGGAGTCCATTCTTCTTTTATTCTTCTATAGGGTGGTATGGTGGTGCTAGGGTGAGTTGTAGCTCATTGGGTGTTGAGGCATCCATTCAGTTGACTACTAAAAAATCTTGGGCGTTGGAACGTCCCTCCAATGGGAGCTGGAGAAGAATGATTTTCTAGATTCTAGGAAGTTGGAGCTTTATTTTCAATTGGAATTGAATATTAAAGAATTATTAGAAAAGCATTAGGTGGTTTTTGTCCCAGAGTGGGTTTCCATCTTAAAATATGTGTGCATTTGTGTTCCTTTTGTTTACTACTATCATTGTACAAACACTGATAATAATTGAATATTAACTAATGCTCTGATTGAAAGGAATACTCATTCACCCCCCTCTCAGTATTTCCAACAAATTCCTGGTTGACGATTTCGTCTGTCTTCGTCTTTTTCAAAGGATGTTGACTAGTGCCATTGCAAAGTGGTACATTGAGCTTCCGCGCAGAACTTTTCAGGACTTAAACTCTCTAGCCATGGCTTTTCTTACACATTTTCAGTTTCCTTTTTGTTATGAAATGGGAACCCACCTCCTTACATCCTTGAAGCAAGATACTGCTATGCATATGTCTGATTATCTCCATGAATGGATATGGTGTCATCGTTTGATCAAGTTTGAGATTCCTGATCAAATTTTGACTCAATGGTTTACCAAATAATTCGTCAATCAAATCTCCAAGGATATTTATATTGGGGTAGCATTCATAGAAGAGCAAGCCATTTCTCATGCTTAGTATCTCAATTTGGTTTATTCCCAATCCGGCACGTTATATGGTCTTTTACCTAACACTCTGCACCCAGGTTCTTAGTCTAGAACCTAAAAATCCCTTGTGACACCATCGGTGGACGATGTCATTGGTTATATTTCCTAGAATTCCCAGAATTCTTCCTCTACTTCTAAGCAGAAATATTCTTCTTCATCGGATTCTATTCCTTGGAATCCTCCAAGTCCTGGAAAAAATTCAGAGGTTAATGTCATTCAGCCCTCTGTGACCGAAAAATCCTCTAAAGGTAAAAATAAGGGCAAAGTCAAATCTAAATCTGATACCCCAAAACAGGATTCCCCAAAATCCTGCACTGACGATGGAACTAAATGTAAACTGAAGTACCCTTGCCTGATGCGTGATGATGAGCACTACACTAAGGACTGTCCTTGATGGGCTGAGGTGAGTCATTTACTGAAGGGTGCTCAAGGGGATCTGGTTGTTCTTAAAGAGACATTTCCATCTCAGCATACTCAAATGGTGCAAAAACCCCAATATTCCACCTCTTTTGGTTCTCAGGTGTTCATGATGAATGGTGCTACACCCGCATCTGTAGTTACCAAATTTAAATATTATTTTAATTTGCGTTAGTCAGTGGGGAAAGAAATCGCCAATGTTCCTACTCCTTCTCCCTCACCTGCTTCTAACCCTTCATATTGAAATGCCTAGTTCTGATCCCATTGCCCAGCCACTTTCTAAAGGTGTGCTTCGAAAATCCTCATATAATCCAAATTCCTGTGCCGCTCAACACTACAATATTGTTGAGGATTTGGCTCAGGCGACTTTCGCTATGTCTGCTCTAGAGGTTATCCAGATATTTCCGTCACAATCGAAATCATTGCTATCTGCTATTGGAGGAATAAATCCATATGATTCGAGCCTAATTACTTTTGATTTGGAAAATTTCATTCCACGACTCCCTCGTCAACTTGCTTTCCTTATCTAGGTTGGTATCAATGGAAAGAATATCCATCGAGCAGTTGTGGATGAAGGTGTATCCACTTGAATCATTTATGTCTCTTGTTGGATAGCCATCAGTTCTCCAACTCTTAGCCAGTATCCAAACACTTTGGAGGCTTTCGACGGAAGGTACTCTTGTCCTTTTGGTATCCTCCCCAACTTGCCTATCACGTTGGAAGGAAAAATGGTCAACGTTGAGGTAGAAGTCGTTGATGCCAAAATCAATTATAATCTTCTACTTGGTCATAGTTGGACTAACGCTATGCTTTTCCTGCCATCCAATCTCTTCGTGTTCTTCATTTCCCACACGAAGGAAAGATTATCACTATTGACTAGTTGCCCTTTTTCGCTTCCACATCTTCAGAAGGCAATGTTCCATATGTGGAGCATACCATCGCACCATATGAAAGTGTGGGGGTGGGATTTTTCAAAGGTTCTTCCCTAATGGGTCTATTTTCTATTTCCCCGTTGAACACTGCTCAGGTCAATATGATCTCCACTTTATCTGATCCTTGGATCATCCCTTCCCCTGATCAGATTGATTTGTTCAGTGACGTCATGTCGTTAAGCCCTATAGAAGTCAATTATTGTGAAATTGTCTTGGGTTTGGCTAATGATTTTTAACATGCTACTTCTAGCATGCATTTTGATGTGTACTGCCAATCTTTTTGGCTTGGTTCCTCGGGCTCATAGCATCCCTTGAATGAGACGTTTCCCTCTGACGAAACTATTGTGCAAACTATGCCTCTTGACGAAACACCCTAGAATGATACTCATCATCATTCATCATTTCTCCCAAGCCCTGGAGTAGTTTAGTTGTGTCTTGAACATTTCGCTCCCCATGCTCTGAATGATCCATTCCCAACACCCATGTCAATACATGATATATTTTTTGAGGGGAACATGGGAAACATCACTGCGATAATGCCTATTGACATTTCTGTGAAACCAGGAATTGTCAAGAACATTCACATTGGGGTAAAATTTCTCTCCAGATGAGATCAAGCTCTATACCAGACTCTTTTAAGAATTTCGAGATGTTTTTGCATGGTCCTATGAAGAAATTCCTGGCATCGATCCAAGTATAGTGGTGCACGAAATACCGACTTACCCTAACGCGAAGCCTGTTCGTTAGCGACTTCATCCTATGCATCCTAGAAAGGCAATTGCCATAAAGGGAGAGGTTGAAAAAATTATTAAGGCAAGATTTTTTATCTAATTCCTTTGACATATTGGGTATCCAATGTCGTCCCTGTCAATAAAAATAAGGGTAACATTCATGTTTTTGTCGATTACCAAGATATAAATTGGGCCTGCCTAAAGGATAACTATCCCACTCCGTTTGTTGACCAGATCATTGATGAATGCACTAGGAGTGAGATATTTTCCTTTATGGATGGTTTTTCTAGCTATAACCAGATTAACATCCTGCCGACTAATCAACACAAGACTGCCTTCATCTGTCCATGGGGAAAATTTTCTTACAAGAAGCTCCCTTTTGGTTTGAAGAATTTCGGTGCTACTTTTTAGCACGCGATGTCCTATGCTTTCCATGACATTAATAACATCGTGCAGCCTTACCTGGATGACCTTCCCACTCATTTAGCTAAGCGTTGTGACCATATTGTGCACCTTTGAGAGATTTTTCTAGGTTGTCGACACTATAATATTCGCTTGAATCCGCATAAATGTGTCTTCTGCGTTGAATCCGACAGAATCCTTAGGTTTTCCGTATCTAAATAAGGCATTCGTCTCGATCCCTTGACAGTCGAGGCTATCGTTAATTTACCCCCTCCCTCCTCTTTATCTCAGTTGCAGAGTCTACAATGGAAAGCTAATTTCCTTTGTCATTCCGTTCCTAACTATATAGAGTTCGCTAAGGGCTTTACATGATTACTTAAACAAGGGATCCCATTCTTGTGGGATGAAGTTGCTCAATGCTCTTTTGATGCTTTAAAGAATTTCCTTATTAATGCTCCTTTACTACATCCCCCAAATTATCATCGTGACTATTTCCTTTACTTAGCAACTTCTTTTGGTACTATTGCTATGGTGTTGGTCCAGGATGACGACGATGGTATTGAACATGTCATTTATTACCTCAGGCGTAACCTCATGGATACAGAGACTCGATATGCCCATGTCGAGAAACTGACTTTAGCTATGGTACATGTTGTTCAACGCTTTCGACATTACATTCTTCTTTGTACGACTATCGTGATCTCCGACTGCAATCCAATGACTTATATTTTGACCCATCAATTGCCGGGGGGGAAACATTCAAATTGGATTGTCATTTTACAGGAGTTTGATTTGGAATTCACTGTTGCCAAATCGAAGAAATATTTAGTTTTCGATGAATTGATATGCTCCCTTCCCTCTGCTTCTTATCCGTCCGATCTTGATGAGCACATTCCAGATGACACTCTCTTCATGATCAGCACTATCGATCCATGGTACGGTGATATCATCATGTATCTCCAAACCCAAAACTTCCAATCTGAGTTGAATAAAGTTGATCGTCGATGTATTCAACATAATTCTCAACCATATCATATCATTGGGGATACTTTATATTGCGTCGACGTAGATTTGATTCTTCGTTGATGTCTGACTTTTGAAGAGGCTGAGAGAGTGCTCAACGACTTCCACTCTAGGGCATGTGTCGGTCATATGTATGGCTATGCAACAACTCAGAAAATCCTTTGTCCTGGTTATTTCTGTCCTTATATTTTCAAAGACTGCATTCTTGCCGTCTCTAAATGCCATGCTTGCCAGATTTACTTGCGACAAATGCATGCCCCACCTGCACCCTTACACCCAGTTGTTACCGTCAACTTGTTTGCTAAATGGGGCATTGCCTTCATGACATGTAACCCTCACTTGGCTGGGGGGCATGCTTATATTATTTTCGTTGTTGATTACTTTACCAAATGGGCCGAGGTGATGCCTACATATGCTGTTGATGGTAAAAATGCGGCTCAATTTCTCTTCAATCATGTTATCGCTCAGTTTGGAGTCCCTCAAGCCATTGTCACCGACCATGGCTCTCATTTTTTCCATTACATGATGGTTGAGCTAACCTCTTAGTTGGGCTTGCACCACGACATCTCAACTCCATATTACCCTCAGGAAAATGGCCAAGTTGAAGCAGTAAACAAAGTCTTAGCTACTATTCTTCAATGCACTATTGGGATGCACAAGTCAAACTAGCATCTCATGCTATTTTAAGCTCTTTGGGCTTACCAAACTTCGGCTAAAAATGCTACTCGATTCACTATGTTTCAGTTAGTATATGGCCTTGAAGCAACATTGCTGATTGAATGTGAAATTCCTTCACCCAAATTAGTTATCGAATTGCTTCCGAATACCTCACCAGAAGAGGAATGTGTCCTGTATCTGGAACGACTTGATGAAACTCATCGCTTCGCCACTTTAGTTACTGAAGCACAGAAGAAACAGGTCAAAGCCCATTTTGATTCGATTGTTTCTCCACGTGCCTTCTCTAAAGGATACTTGGTCCTTCTCTATGACCAAGCACACGATAAGTTGGGGCAGGAAACTTTGAACCTATGTGGCATGGGTAGTACATCTTAAAACATGTTTTTCAAAAAGGGGCGTACGAGCTAATTGATTATGAAGATAATCCTTTGGATAATCCCCGAAAAGGGCTTTATCTGAAGAAGTATTATACGTGATTTTCTCGTGTAATTACTTTTGTACATTAATGTGTTTTTCATTTCTGTACATTTTGGTTTGGTGTGTGTTTGCAAGTGGTTTTCCTGCTTATCTTGTTTTACTTGATATGCATATGTTTTTGACTCCTTATGTCCGTTTCGCCGATGGTGCCTGTCGTAGTACTCAAAATTTATCTTTTGCGGCTTGGGTTATCTATGACCCTAATGGTGAGTTAGTAGATCTGCAAGGTATATGTTTAGGTCGTATAACCAATAATATTTTTGAATACAGTGCGGTTATTGAACTTCTGTCAGAAGAAATCACTCTTGGCATTAGAGAACTGGTTGTAACCTTGGATTCACAGCTTGTCCTACAACTCAATGGGCAATATTCCATCAAACACCCTCAAATTTTGAGAATGTATTTGCGTTTTCATCTTTTAGAAATGAATTTTTATTACATTACATATCATCACATTCCACGACAAATGAATACATTAACATATGATTTGGGTAATTATGTTCTAGATAGACATTTGTGAAAATTGTAATCATTACACCATGTATAAAAACAAGAAAATGGCATATATATATATGTGTGTGTGTGTGTGTGTGTGTGTGTTTCGATTTGGTTTGAAAATGTTTTTCAAAGTACATCATAACATCAAAAATATATATGTTTTGGTACATAATGAGACTCTCAGGTCTCAGCAAGACTACAACTACTGAAAGCAAACTAAACTAATCAACGTTGTGTTCATGATAGCGGGCTACTGCTCGAATAACTCGAGTTATCAGTCGGTGAATACGTGATCCAGGTGGATATAGGTGGCCACCCACCTATTCCATTTAGACCCACAACATCAATTCTTTTAGTTTTTCATCTTCAACACAACTTACTATTTTTAGTAGGTTTTCGGGTCTTGCACACTCGGAGCCGTTTTGGGGACTTAATGATCCAGGTGGATATTGGTGGCCACCCACCGATTCCATTTGAACCCCCACCATCAGTTCTTTCAGTTTGTAATTTTCAGCACAACTTACTATTTTTAGCAGTTTTTTGGGTCTTAAACTTCCGGAGCCGTTTTGAGGCCATAAACGATGTTTTTTTTTGGAAAACCGAGAGAAAAATGGGTTATGGACCAATTTTTCTCACTCAAAATTTATATTCCTCGGATATATCTTTCTAACGAGCTATTGAGCGCGTCAAACGGAGATCGGATGCCAAAGTTACATCCCCGAGAAGTTGAAACACCAATTTACCCAAATGAGACCCACAATTTTGGCGCTTCATCTCCTAGGGTTAGGTTTTTGGACGTTTCGGGTTTTACATTGTTTCTCAACAATAAATATGCCTTTAAGCTTCATTGTAACACAGTTTAGGGGCAGGTATCTGACACATCTCTTCTCAGAGATAAGCGCTACCAGTGCCCTAGCTCACTTTTTCCCATCATTTTAGTTCTGTAACACAGCTTAGGGGTTGGTAGCCAACACAACTCTTCTTAGAGATAAGCGATGTCAGTACCCTAGATCATCTATTTCCATTATGTCTGTAATAGGCCTTCGAGCCTCAATGTTACACAGCTCAGAGACCTGCGCCTGCCACATCTCTTCTCAGAGATACGCTACCAGCGCCCTAGCTTGTTTCCATTATGTTTGTAAGCTTATTTCAGTCATTCTTTTATTAATAAAATTAAGCATTATTTCCACTACATCTCTATGCTTATGGTTGTATGTGTATTCTATTGCGTTCCTACAAAAATCTGGATCAGTGGTATTAGAGTGATCTACTCTTTCTTTGTTTTTATTTTCATGTCCCCAACATGGCCAAGGTATAAGGAGTTCAACCTCGCAACCCCGATGACCCCCCATCGTGGAAGGAAAAAAAGGTGAGGGAGCAGGATATCCTATCAAAATATTGCTCAAGGAGGCCCTCGAGAAATAGAGGAACGCGATGATGAATAACTTTTCACAGATCCTTCAACGACTGCCCACCGGTGGCACATCTACATCCAGCATGTCTGCCAACAGGTTCGCGACATCCTGGACAAATCCAACACCAAGTTCAGCAGAATTTGCCCTCCCCCCCATGGAGGAACTTAACACAATGGAGACCATTACTTCCTAAGGAGGGAGAAATGATCCAGGTGGATATCAGTGGCCACCCACCTATTCTATTTGGACCCGCAACATCAATTCTTTCAGTTTTTCAGCTTCAGCACAACTTACTATTTTTAGAAGGTTTTCGGGTCCTATACACCTAGAGCCATTTTGGGGACTTAATGATCCAGGTGGATATTGGTGGCCACCCACCAATTCCATTTGAACCCCCACCATCAATTCTTTTAGTTTGTAAGTTTCAGCACAGCTTACTATTTTTAGCAGTTTTTCAAATCCTGAACTTCTGGAGTCGTTTTGAGGCCCTAAATGATCTTTTTTGGGAAAATCGGGAGCAACATGGGTAACTTACCAATGTTTCTCACTCAAAAATTTTAGTCCTCAGATACATATTTCTAACGAGCTATTGAGCGCATCAAATGGAGATCGAATTCCAAAGTTACATCCTTAGGAAGTTAAAACACCAATTTACCCAAACTGGACCCACAGTTTTGGCGCTTCATCTCCTAGGGTTAGGTTTTTGGACGTTTCAGGTTTTACATTGTTTCTCAACAATAAATAGGCCTTCAAGCCTCATTGTAACATATTTCAGGGGCTGGTAGTTGAGATGTCTCTTCTTAGAGATAAGCGCTACCAGTGCCCTAGCTCATTTGTTCCCATCATTTCAGTTCTGTAACACAGTTCAGGGGTTGGTAGTTGACACATCTCTTCTTAGAGATAAGCACTACCAATACCCTAGCTCATCTATTTCCATTATGTCTGTAATAGGCCTTTGAGCCTCAATGTAACACAGCTCAGAGGCCTGCGCCTACCACATCTCTTCTCAGAGATACGCTACTAATGCCCTAGCTTGTTTCCATTATGTTTGTAAGATTATGTCAGTCATTATTTTATTAATAAAATGAAGCATTATTTTTGCTGCATCTCTATGCTTATGTTTATATGTGTATTCTGTTGCGTTTCTGCAAAAATTTGGATCAATACAATTAGACACTCCTACGGTATGATGCTGGTAACGACGAGGAATATATTGAACCCAAGCTCTGGAATCCTGACAGTCAAAGCGTCTAGGTTCCGAGCAATCCCTTCTTCTGCATCTGCTCCTTCCTCATATGGAGAGGCCTCGAAATCCCTCGCCACCCTTCTGGCAATAGGAGACATCCCAGTTGGCCTCTACGGTCCGACATCTACAGCACATAAAGTTTCAATATCAGCACATATATATATAAACATAAACATGAAAAAGATAACAAAAAACATTTTTTACCTATATCATTCCAGTTCTTTCCCTCTAGAAGTGGTATATCTAGATCACCCTGCAAATCCGTCCTAGAGTACGACCAATCCTCCACCACAATCAACTTACGCCTCAGCCATATAAAGAAGGAGAGCTTGAATGGCCTCTGTTGCCCACCTCCTCCATGAGGCATCAACTCAACCCATCTCGTTAGACGTGGATCCCGTGGTGTGAGCACAGGTACCTCTACCCCCTGGTATTGGAACAATGGTACCAGTTCCAGGAAGATTGTCGTCAAAATAGATTCGTACCCGAACTACTTCAATCAACTGTTTTTACACTTTGTGAGCTGTTTTTTCATGTTTTACACCACGACCTCTGCCCAGTTAAAAATGGTGGGTGCCATACAATCCACCGCCATTTACCATTGAGCCTTGGTGGCCTCATGCAGTGCTTGCACCCCATCCACACATGTAATGGTATATATGACCAATTTGAGTGGTAGATTGATCACACTGCTTATTGCTATCTCCGCACTCGAAAATTTCGTTGCCTCTGAGCATGCTCTCTCTATAAGCATATCCATGCTTTCGCCCATGATTCGGGCCCCAGTCATACGTTCTCTTGCCCCTCTACGTGAGAGGTCGGTAATGAAGTAAATGTTGGCTACTTCAATCTTGAGCTCCTAATCACCAAGGATGAACCTCGCCTGTCCCGTATCCCAGATGTTGATCAAGTACTATAATACATCCAGTAATACTCTCATGCCTGAAGTCATAAATAACTTGAGGAGTCCACAATTCCTCAATGCAGTGAGACAATATATATCTACCATAGCTGCTCAGTCAACTTCATCATGATCTCTCTCCTTCCACTCAATCACCATGATTTCTTGGTTTTTATTCCTGCAACAATGTTTACATAGCTCCTTGTCAGTATTCGTGATTTAAAAAGTGATTTTAAATTGAAATTTTGAGAGGGATTTTTGTGTTTTTCATGTTTTCCAGGCGACATAAATGTTTTAAAAACAGTTGCGTCGATCGATGCTCTGCTCGTTTTAAAAACGTCAGTCCGTCACGATCCCGACATGGGACCCCCACGCCAATCTACTGCGGCACTAAGTTAGAAATCCTTCTCCCAAAAATTTATTATGCAATGAAAAAACATCAAAATAGGTATTTAAATGCATAGGATGAGTGGGCCTATTACCTGGCATTGACGGCTCGTTGATCGGCCTCCTCGATCTCCCGCAATCTACTCCTCAAGAACTGAGCTAAAAGAGGGTAAAAAAAACTTCTTCTAAAGATTGTGAAGGTAAAAAAGTGAAATGCTTTTTACTTTCCTTATTTTTATAAGTGTTCAAAGTCACTTTTAGGGTTTTTATCATATTTTAATAATATTTTAACGATTTCTACCTCGAAAACAGATAATGGGTTTATTCTTATGCAACGACATGGTTAATTTCTTCACGGATGACATGTATATGAGTTCTAGTTTATTACTTTTTCAGACTCAATTTAAAATAAAAGAAAAAGTAACCCCTTGGAGTCATCTTTCAACTCTTTTCTGACTCTCTAAACGTGAAAATATTGCCGAGTTCTTGTCGTTTTGAACTCGCTAAAGTGCATGAACCATCATTTAACCAATATATGTTTACCCCTTTTCGGATCGGGATAAATTATTTACGAAAAAGGAATACCTTGGTCAATCACGGCTAAGAGGTTCTCTCAAACTTTTCTTTCTACCTTTTCACATTTGAGGGACTATTTACAAAAAGGGCCATCTGGATTTTTCTTTTTTGCCTCTTTTTAAACTCTCTAAACATGAAAAGATGTTGAGTTCCACCTTTGTCGGACTCGTTAAAATTTAACGGCATTGGATCCATCACCATGACGACACCGAGTTCCTCCTTCCTAGGGCTCGTAAAGTGTACTACGATGGATTTTTCCAAAGGACAAACTTATATGGCAAGCATATGTTATCCTCTTCAAGCTTGTATTCAAAAATAATTCGGGTACTCGCCAGAATTGGTGGGGGAAAATGGAAATTATTAATCAGTTGCGTCGGTAGTATATCGCTCTTGAACATGACACATCCTCTATTTTGTGTCGGGTTGGGGATATTCTACATTCGTCACTTTTCTTCCATGGGTTTGGGAAATATGTTTTGCCTCTCATGTAATTTCCACTTTCGCCAACATGACCTCTGATTCCATTTGAGTCAAATACTGCCAAACTCTGGAGTCATGTTGTCGATGTGTTCAAAAGAAGTTCCCTCTATGTCTTATTCATTATTTGGTTCTATGTTCATTTTCATCATTTGCCTTTGTCTCGTTTCGATGATGTGGGACACATTATGGCCCTCCTTCGACGGATCGCTTCCTGTCGACTTCAACTCATTATCTAGGAAGTTGATCTAGAGATCCCTTTTCAGTACCTTAGAACCTGCATGCCCTAATGGTAGGTTGTTCAAATTTGACGACAGGTTCGCATCATTGGCCTTCAATTGGATTATTTCACGGGTGTTCGACGTCAGCTCCTTATTCGCATCTCGTGGATTGTACTACTAGTACCTTGAAGGCCATTTTCATTATTGGTGGTCTCTCTCGCGTTTGTTAACAATTTACATCATTCACTAGTAATCAGAAGATTTTATTGGATGTTCAACTTCGACTCATTCATTCACATGCTTGAATTTGTACTTGATCAGGTTGTGATGTAGCGCAAGACCCTAGATTTTGTATGATAAAGTCCAGGCTGTGAGAAAATATGTTTTACTCATGATTGAATGCAAGAATCTCTTATATGGATGGTTGTGGCCATACCTTGAGTCTATATTTGTGATCCTCTTTATTTGGATGGCTACGACCATACCTCAGATCATGTTTCATGATATCTTTTACGGATGGATGCGTCTATACCTCATGTCATGTGATTATCTCAGAGATTTCAGTTATGTATATATGTACTTGTTTGCACAGGTTTTCCAACGACGACGTATGGGTCCTGGCACATACTCGTAAAGCATTTCACCCCTCACTCTCATTCGATGTTCATGCTTTAGGGGGCATCTGTCACACAAAAATTTGTCACTGTCCCTGTACTCCCTTTTCTTGATCCTGGAGGACCTTTAACAGTGACCCATGTGTCTTTTTTCCATCATGAAAATGCGCCCTTACATCCCTTGCAGTATACTGAACAAAATCTCTGCTAACCATTCCTGAAGCAGCTCCTTAAAAACATGTTTATCTAGAGAGGTGTTGTACCTTAAGAGACAATCCCTTAGCTGTGATAAGGAATCAGTGCTTAAGACATTTATAAGATTATGTCACATAATATTTGCCTTTGTTTAATGACCCTCAAGTATTTATCATAAAACCCTCAAAGATCAAATATAATGAATGTCCCACAATGCTATCATTTACTAATGTTGAATTAAATGATGAGAATAAAATTCCAGAAAGAAGCCCAAAATAATATGTTTTTGTACAGAATATATCACCTTGAACCCCAGAAGAAGTATAAGGAAAGAAACAATTAAAATGAAGGAGTGCCTATTAAGGGTTTTGACTCTTAGTTACACAAGTAAAAAGAGACCTGTTGCTTCATAACTTCATTTTATTCAGAGATAGAAAACACAGAATGTAAACTTGAAGACAAATCAACATTAAAAAATGCCAGAAACTTGCTTTTCATTCATTTATCATTTGAAATCTGAGTACAAAATAGTAGTCTGAAGGTCCAAAACTTCAAACCTTTCTCTGTGTTCTCTATCTCATTAAATACAATAGAAAGCAGTTTGTAACTACTGTAGTTGATCTTAACTACTTTAACTACTTAGAATGTCATAAACTACCTATTACATGTCTTAAAAAAATGTCTTATTACAATTATATTCTCTCTTTTAAAAGAGGAAATAACATGAAAATAAAATCCTAATCTATATGCTGAATATGGATTGACGACTGTGTTGCTGCATTTTATTGACTGGTTTATTTATCCTTCTTTGCAGTTAGGGGATTCTTTGGTAAATCTATCATCCACGCTTTGCACTTCTTCCATATCTCAATGTTCGTATTTGGTGAATGAACCAGCTTGTGAAACTCCAATCTGAAAGCAATGATTCTGTCGAAAGATGGTATTTCCACAAACAGAGTTTTTACTAAGTTGAAAATGTCTCTGAAGGAAAATGATCATTGTTGCTCCCTTAAGAACCTGAGTTTTCTCATGGGTGTTGTATACTTTACTTTTTTCCAGAACTAGTAAAGGTTCATAATAATTCCATGTAATTAGACCACCCGAACCCCTAGCATGATGGCAAACATGCTCTTGCTATCTTATCAAATACATTATCAAACTGACTCACTTCTTCCTTTAACTCCATCAACTTCTTTTTTGCAGAATTGCTACAATCATTTTGTTAATTTATATTGCATATAAAATTATATCTTTAATTTCATTTTCTAGAAATTCCTGATCTGTTTTAGAATTAATGAAATTGATAAAATTTCTTGCCCAAATAGCTCTATTGATTGTCTTTTGTTTTTCTATCATGACTTTCTCTTCAAATTCCCTGATAATGCTTTTCTCCTCTACAACAACAGTTAGAAAATCCCAGATTATTTTCATTTCTTCAATAATATCATTCCAAATGATATCTTTAGCTTGTATTAAGGATATATTTCCTTTCAATTTTTCTTTGAGACTTTTAATCTCAGCTTCAACAGTTTGGCAGTCCATTTGGTATTTACTGACTTCTCCTTTAGTGGCGCTTATAACTTTTTTTTCTACTTCTAAATCAGCTTGTGCTCTGTTTCGATCTCTTTCTGCCATCTGTAATTCAATAGTTAATTGAGAATTTTTTGTTGATGGGTCTTCACTACCTGATGGAAAAACAAAAGTGCAAGTATGATTTTCAATATGATTTTTTAATGACAATGCACTCTGTTTTAGTTTAATGACTTCCTCCTCCTTTTGCATGAGATGCTGAAGAAGTTTTTCTTTCTCATTTTCCATATCTGCAACTTCTACTGCCATGGAATGTTCCCCTGTAGGCAGTTTCAACTTTTTCCTTAGTACAGAGATCTCTGATTCAGCAGTTTGCAGAAACTTCTGCACAGCAGACTTGTCATTAGGATCTACTCCAATTTTTACTATGATATTTTTAAGCTCTTCATTCTGAATAGCCCAAGCTCTGGAATTGGCTTTCTCTATGTTTAAATGCTTTATCACTTTTCCAAGCATATTCTCTGCCTTCATTTCCATTGCATTAGTCTTTGTTAGGTCATTCACAATCAGCTGACCTATTTGCATTTGTAGATTCACTTTGTCCAGCAATGGGATTTTCTTCACATCTACAGTCAAATTCACAGTATTAAAATTGTTAGAAGATCCAATTGACATATCAGAAGGATGTGAAAGGGAAATTATGAATTGGTCCTTTTCAAGATCCATTTCAGTTAGGAGTCTTGTCTGGTCTGGATCTATTTGGTACTCAGCTTGAGCCTCCATGCTTGCTTTCATCTTTTGGTTTCTCTCTGCAATCTGGGCAAACACATGTTTAATTAGAGGCACCTGTTCCTGAGTGCTCTCATGTCTCTTGGGTGAAGCAGGAACATTTTTTTCATCTCCCAATTGTAATGAAAAACCGGGTTGAGTATCTACAGACTCTTTATTAAACGTTGTTCTCTTCTCAGTTCTTTATTCCTCGTCTTCTTAATCAACCACTGCCTCTTTTCCCTTTTTATTTTATTTCTCTGATATAACAGGAGTCTGAATATTTGAACTTGCTAAACCCACAACACCTTTACTTGCCATTTTTTCTATATCTGGTCTACTCTCATAAATGAAAGTTGAATATCCATTATCATTTCTTCTACTGGAAATGACACTGTGAGGGTCATAGGCCCACTTCTATCCTAACAATAAATGCATCCCATCTAACATCCGAGTGACTTCTTCAAACGTTGATCTCATATTAACTATAAAGGGACCTACAGTAATTGGTAATTTGAACATATCGCCCTTTTTCATAGGTACAAAGTGAACCTGGTCAACATTTAGAATTTGCCTAATAAATTCCAAAGAAAATAATCTCATAGGCACAAACACGGGAAGCCTATAAGGTTCTACACTAGCTCCATATAGTCTAATCTCAAAGTAATCTTCAAAAACAAACCAATCACCAAATTTGCAACTTGCCCCCAAATGTAATAGTTTTTGAGCTTTGGGCAGAAAACAGGGGGGAGAGTGTCCATTCAAAACTTTATATGCAGAAGACATAAACTGACCAGTAAAATCAAACAATATACCCTCATTTTGTTCTTCTCTCACTATATCAGTCCAAAAAACTATTGATTGTCTCATCTTATTTACATCCACAATGTTTAATCCCAGATGCATGAAATCTTCTACATTTTGATATAAGAATAAGTAAACAGTAAGTGAGGGAAACCTGAATGAAACTATTAATGATAAACTCATAAGATGAGAGTTAACAGCTTCTTGCCAATAGGATGGAATATCCAGCACCACTCTTGGCTTCATCATCATGGAAAACATCCCTAGAACTGACTTGTCCACTGTATTATCATCATCCTTTCCCAGAATATTTGTGATGCAGCTCAGCACCGGTCTGACTTCAATATCAAAAACCTCCATAGGGAATTATGTACTGTCAATGTCAAACTGTCATGTATTCGGCTTCAAAAAATGAATACATTGATTAAAATCTTGACCTACGAGACTGTCAAAATATGCTACCAAGGAATCATCAAAAAATTGAACACATGACTCCGAATCAGGGTAACAAAGGGCTTGGCAAATTAACTGAGCTGACACTTGAAGAACGTTCTCCCCTTGACAATTCATTACAAAACATTTCCCAGGGTACATAACTGACACTATCCAATGGATGAATTCGGGAAAAAGATGATTTTTTAGGATACATGTATACAACACACCAATTTTGGCTATGGCGGTGTAAATTAGAGAATTTTGATCATTTAGGAGGACTTGATGGTAAAACGAAAGGTGGTCGAGAGAACAATTTGTATCATGGATATCCCTCTCGGTATCCATAAAAGGGATGTGACCGGTGGAACCTGACATGGATGAGCGTTTAGCCATGGTTTAATTTTGGAATGGAAGATGATCTTACAGGGTGACCAATAATTAACAAGGTGACAGAACACTAAAAAAGGCGCAGCACAGACAACCTTCCAACACCAATTGAGCAATGATAATTTCAAAGAAGAATGAGAATTTCCCTTAAATAAGTGGCACGGCTTTGAACTTAAATGCTGATATGATGCACCAACAGACCGTTAGAAATTCTAACGTAGATGACAACTGTAACCAACCTGGAGGAAAACATCACTACGGGGGGCTTCGAAGTACGAAAGGTTCATTTGGCTTGTGCCCCCGCAGTCCATCTCGACCGTCCATCTGTGTTTCCTCCACAGTCAACACAGTCAACTGCAGAGGCACTCTCTGATTTAAATCATGTGCCAAAAGTGCTCACGGGTTGGGCTCTTCGCTCGGGGCTTTGATACATCATCAAATCCCGATCTCCAAAGTGATCGATGTTTAAACTCTGCTTTGGGACCCGCTTTCATAAAGCTTAAAATTATTTAAACTTTTAACTTTAATACAACAAACAGATATATACATGAACTTTAATACATCAACATATCTTTTTTGATAGTTTTCTATTATTATTTTTTTGTATTTTCAAAATCAAAATAAAAGGATATTGCAAATGATCCACAACATCTAGCTCCACCTGGGGATAGTGTTTTTTGCCACGAAACACTAAGAACCTGCAGATTAGTTCCTTCACTTTGGGCATGGAGTCAAATACTGCTTGATGAAAAATATACAATGAAGAAAATCGAGTATGAACAAAGGTAAACTATCAATCTTCAGTGTTGGAAGTAGTGTTTCAAATATTTCCCATTCACAGGCAATTCTACTATTTCTCCATCAAGATTTTCTAGCATAAAAGTGTTATTTGATCTAGCTTCAATAATCTTGTATGTGCCATACCAGAGAGGATCAAATTTACCATGCTTTCCTTTTTCTTCTCTTCCGGTATCCTACCTTAACACCAAATCTCCATCTTGGAACAAAATCTCCTTTGCCTTCCTATCAAAAATGGACTTCATTTTCTCAAGATATGTGACCAAATTTTCCCTGACTTTATTCCTGCTCTCACTCAATTCTATCACTTTATTTAGTCTTCTTACCAATGCATTGGGTTCTTCTTGTGCTTCTTGAAGAAAAGAGATTACTGGCCTAGCTAGCTGAGTGGGAAACAAAGCTTGAGTACCATATACTAGCTCATAAGGAGACTGACTAGTAGATCTTCTAGTAGTCATTCGCACTGCCCAAAGAGCAATATTAACTTTGAATCCCAATTCTTCTGATTCTCATTGATTGTTTTCTTCAAAATATTTACCAATGTCTTATTGGAGGACTCTGCTAATCCATTTCCTTGAGGGCGATATGCTGTAAAATGAGACAATATCACATTATATGTTTGACAAAAATTAATGAATTTGACTGAGTTGAATACATGTGAATTATCTATGAAAATATTCACTGGACACCCAAATCTGCTGAAAATGTTCTCTTCCAGAAACTTCATCACTACCAAGTCATTTTCCTTTCTGGTAGGTATTTCCTCCACCCACTTTGTAAAATAATCAGTGGTAGTTAAAATCCACTTGATGGTGGATTAATTTCTCCGGTGAAATCCAATCCCCATTGTCTAAAGGGTTCTTCAATAAAAACAGGGAGAAGAGGTAGAGGAGCTAACCTTTTCTTTTCTACAAAAAATTGACATTTATGGCAACTCCTAACTACTCTGTACACATTAGCAAATAAAGACGGCCAATAAAAACCTTATTTGAGAATTTTGTGAGCAGTAACTTTCCAGCTATAATGGCCTCCACACAAACATTCATGGTATTCCTTGATAACTTCTATTGATTCTCCCTCTGTCAAACATAGCAACAACACACCTGTAGGATCTTTCAAATATAATTTAGCATCAATTATAACATAAGGTTGAGCTTTGAGTTTGAGAGCTCTGTACTTTGTTCTGTTGATTGAAGGAGGACAAGATAAAAAGCACAAATAGTGAATAATATCCTTATACCAATCCGAGCAGAGAAACTTGTACTTGATTGCTGACCTTGAGTTACTTTGATTTGTTTCCTCAACTACGTCATCCAAAGGTGCAATCAAATTAATTCCCAGAGCTTGGAAATTAGATTCTGTCAGCAATTTGGCCAATCCTTGTACCTTGACCAACTTAGTAGGCTTAATATCTAGATCATATTCTTGAATTTTGGCAATCCATTTTCCTCTTTTCCCCTCTATGTCACTTTGAACTAGCACATCTTTTACAGTTGAATTAGGTACATATGCTACTATTTGAGAATGAAGTACATAAGTCCTGAAAGCTTTTAAAGATTTAACTAAAGCATATACCTGCTTCTCCAGGATATTGTATTTGAGCTCTGCGTCTCTGAGAAATTTACTGAAAAATGCTACAGGTTTCTCTTTTCCTTCTTCATTCTTCTGCAGCAACACAACATCAATAGTAGAAGGTGATGCAAATAAAAATATTTGGAAAGGTTTATGATAATCAGGAATGATCAGCACTGGAGCTTCTTGGAGAGCCTCTTTAATTCTGGCAAATGATTCTCTTGCATCTTTATCCCATTTCACTTCATAATTTTTCTTTAACATATCTGTTATATTCCCAACTATCTTAGCATAATTGGGAACAAATATTCTCAGAAAATTGATCTTGCCTACAATTCTTTGAATATCTTTCTTACTTCTAGGCAATGGCATTGTTTGTATAGCTTCAACTCTTGCCGGACCAATTTTTACCCCCTGGTTTGAAACTATATGTCCCAGCAGCTTCCCTTCTTCCAAAGCAAATGAAGACTTCTTAGGGTTCAATGACAACCAAACTTTCCTGCATTTTAGGAAAGCTTTCTGTAGATGCTCCAAGTAATCATCATCTGAACTAGAAAAAATGGTCACATCATCCAAATATATGACTACAAATTTGTCACCTAAAAACAATATATCCATTTCCCTTTGAAACGTAGCTCCTGCATTCATGAGACCAAATGGCATTCTGGTATACATGAATGTTCCCCAAGGTGTAGTAAAAGTTGTTTTCTTCTGATCTTCTTTTTCCACATCTACTTGGTTGTACCCAGAAAAAATCGTCAACCATAGACAACCTATAAGCTCCGGTCACCTTTTGCAGAACATAATCAATTTTTGGAAAAGGATAATTATCCTTCAGGGAAGCCCTGTTCAAGTTCCTGAAATCAAAAAATAATATTATCTCTCAATTTTTCTTCCTGACAGGAACCAAATTTGAAATCCAATTTGAATATCTAACAGTGACTATAATTTTTGCTTGCAACAATTTTTTCACCTCTTTTTCAATTGGGGCGAGTAGTAGTGGGTTAATCTGCCTGAGCTTCTGCCTGTGAGGCTTAACCCCATCTTTGAGTGGTATTTTATGCTGAATAATATTTAAATAATATGTCTTTAAATCTTCATATGACCATGAAAACACATCTTTATACTTTTTGAAGAGATCTAAATACCTTTCTTTATAATCCTTAGGAACTCCTTTAAACAACTTAACAATTTTGGGCTCCTGCTGAGTTCCTAAATTACAATCCTCCATTTCTCCATACTGAGATACTTTCTTCTCATTCACTGCTACGTCATTGGCATCAAACAATATTTCTAGAGGAACCAGACCTCTGGGCAATGTATTATCTTTCAACTGAATTATTTTATGATCTCCTATTGTCTATTTCAGGTTTTTGAGTGCATCATTCTAATTAACTTGTTCACCTTCTTAATCAATTTAATTGTCTTCAAAAGTTCCAATCATTTTTAGGAAATGATTGATCTGCTCATCATCCTCAAAGACCTGCCAATGCTTTACATTATCAGGAATTGAAGGCCTATGTCTCAACTCAACCTCATATCTCAGTCTGGGATTAATTGGTGGCTTAAATGTACTGGTTGCGACTGCCAGTGAATCCACCATTCTATTTTCTTCCCTTGGAGTAAACTAAAGATTTAGGGCTTCAAAATAGTTTTCGATAAGGTCCCACACTTCATTTCTATAAGACCTCAATCTGGGATGCTTGGTTTGACATGAATTCTTAATCTGCCTTATTATTAACTCGGAATCTCCAAAAATGGAAATACATTGAATTCCCATTTGTTTTGTAGTTTGAAGAGTCAAAATCAATGCTTCATACTCAACTACATTTTTGGTCGATTCAAATTAAATTTTAGAAGAAAAAGGCAAGATATTACCTTCTGGAGATATGAATAAAAACCCAGCTCTTGTGCCTTCCTTTGAGTAGGCACCATCGAAATAACACTTTCAAATTTTATTTGAATACAACTCCTTATGTACATTTTCCGAGGAGAGCTACTTCTGTGAGTCCTCAGCAAATTCTGCATCTTCATGCAGCATAAAACACGAGAGATCCTCCTTCTCTTGGCCATAGATTAGGGAATTTCTTGCATCCTTCTTCGTAGTAGTCTTGGAAAATATGGTTTCTCTGTATAATCTTCTCTCTTCCTCATTGAATACAGGAATGATTGCATATGTGAAATCCAATTTTAAGACACCTACAAGTTTTTCTCTCCAAGATCTGGATAACAGTATATCGAATCTAGCTGGAATATCTGCAACTACTACATCCATCATGATACTCTTGGCTGGAATTTGAGCCAAGGAAACCACCATATCTTTGATAAGCCCAACACACTTCTCCCTTTTTTAATCAAACAAATAGAGGTCTCTATAGGGCTTAGTGATTTGCAAATTTAGTTCTTTCATCACAAATAATGGCATCAGATTATGTGATGCACCAGAATCTAACATACAATTATGCAAAATGAAATCATGTAGAAGTAATGATATATAAAAAGGAGGAACAGAGGAATCTACCTCTTCAACATGAGGACCAAATGTGACCACCAATTTTTCTTCTTGTAGATTCATAATATCACCGACACCATCATACTGAGAGAGACTAATAAATTCTATAATTTCTTTCTTATATCCAGGTGTCTTAGCTAACTCAAGCAAGGGTACTTGAATTTTAACTTTTTCTAACTCTTTAGACAAACGGAAATTTTGATTTTTTTTAATAATCTTCTCAGGATCTTCTTGATTTTTATTAAGATTATCATGTTGCTCAGATACGGTAACAATCTTCTCCAAAATATTAGAATCATTAGACTTACTTTGGGAAGCCTCAACTTGTTGCTTCTCATTTTCTTTTACTGTATTCATGGACTGTTTTCCCTTGTTTGATTGTTTCATTGAGTTCTTTGGTAGTGGAGTCGCCATTTGAGAAGGAACTGACTCTGGTTCTTTTTCCTCATCATCCTGAGTGCTCAATCTCTTTTTTGATCTCAAGTCATACTTCTTATGTAATTCTGCTTGCATAAAATCAGTGAATTGCTTACAATAGTCATCCATTACTTCATGGTCAAATGATACATCTGCCTCTGTAGATTCTTCTTCACATTTCTCTTCTTCTTCATCATCTTCCATATAAACAACAGATATTTGATATTCATCCTCTTTCTGATAATCATCAGCAAATTGTGAAGGTGCTACTTATATATATATAAAGGTGCTTGAACTTGATCCTGATCTCTTCTTTCCCTCTGCAAAATCTGTAAGGGATGCTTTCTGAATTGGGGATTAAAAACCCCTCTATTTTGCTGTGCAGGTTTCTTATTATCCAATTCCATCTTTACAAGCTTGTTTGACAAGTTCTTGATTATTTTAGTAATGTCACCAATTCTTTGATCTTGTGATGACTCTTCTTTGGCCTTACCTTTATCTTGAGAAGACTGTTTTTCTTGTGCTTTTCCAGTAGCAGTCATATTTGCTTCGATCTCCAAAGCATCAGTTTGGATTTGTTCAAGAGTAGGAGATCTTCTCTCTCTCAAGATAGAACTAAAATCTGACACAAATGCCCGAGAAAAAACAACTCTTGCTCCAACAAGAGGGGGTTTCATTTCTGCAGGCAAACTATTATACAATTTGTTAAATCTTTTAATGAAATCACTCATGTATTCATCAGACTTTTTTTTAATAGCATTAAACTCTATCAATGAATAACCATGATCTCTCTTTTCACCCCATCTTTGGGTAAATTGTCTTTCTAATTCGTCCCAATCATTAATTGAGCCATTTGGTAATCCTTTAAACCACTTTCTTGCCTCTCCATTTAGGTACTGTACAAAAAGCCTCATAACTACATCAAGATGTTCAACATTAAGATTTTCAGAAAAAGTGAAAAACAAAGGCAAGTGTTGTTCTGCAGTTATTTCATCCTCACTAGTAAATCTAGGAAGCAAATTTAGGTATTCCTGAGGCATTTCATTCATTGGTTGTGGAAGATTTAATGGTGCATATATGTTCATCAAGAAAGCATGGAAAGGGGCTACCATGTTTATGTCTTGATTAACTGCTTCCTGAATAGGTGGGATTTGTATATCAGTTGTAGATGTGGACGGATGAGGTGAAACAACTGATATTGGATGAGGTTGATGAACAATAGCAGAAGAAATGGCAACTGTATTAGGCTGAGTTGCTATAAATGTGAATGAAATAGATTCAAAAGATTGTTCTTCTAAATTTGGTTCCTGGAAACGAATATGTGAGGACAAGGATTCTTGTTCTGAGAAAATGAGTTTCTGGGAAATATCCTTGGATGAATGAGTATGGTAACTATTTCCTAGGGTAGGCAATGTAGCATCAAGTGTAGAAAAATTTCTTGATTGCTGCCCTTTCTTTGAAACCAGTTTTTCAGGATCTGAAAGAATGGGGGCTTTCTACTGAGAGGTATCAGAACTCGTATGGGGCCTCTTAAAAGCCATAATTATGAAATAAAAAAACAGCTTAACAATTTCCCCCTCTCTAAACAACCAGAGGAAATATGAACAAAACCCAGGGGAAAAAAAAAAAAAAAAAAAAACTTTGCTTCTTCAATCCCCAGCAACGGCGCCAAAAAATGTTGTACATTAAGAGACAATCCCTTAGTTGTGATAAGGAATCAGTGCTTAAGACATTTATAAGATTATGTCACAGAAATATTTTCCTTTGTCTTATCAACTTCAAGTATTTATCATAAAACCCTCAAATATCAAATATAATGAATGTCCCACAATGTTATCATTTGCTGATGTTGAATGAAATGATCAGAAGAAAATGCTAGAAAGAAGCCCAAACTAATATGTTGTTGTATAAAATATATCACCTTGAACCCCAGAAGAAGTATAAGGAAAGAAACAGTTAAAATGAAGGAGCGCCTATTAAGGGTTTTAACTTTTAGTTACACAAGTAAAAAGAGACCTGGAGCTTCATAACTTCATTTTATTCAGAGATAGAAAACACAGAATGTAAACTTGAAGACAAATCAACATTAACAAATTCCAGAAGCTTGCTTTTCATTAATTTATCATTTGAAATCTGAGTACAAAATAGTAGTCTGGAGGTCCAAAACTCTGAACCTTTCTCTGTGTTCTCTATCTCATTAAATACAATAGAAAGAAGTTTGTAACTGCTGTAGCTGATCTTAACTACTTTAACTACTTAGAATGTCGTAAACTACCTATTACATTTCTTCAAAAAATGACTTATTACAATTACATTCTCTCTTTTAAAAGAGGAAATAACATGAAAATAAAATCCTAATCTATATGATGAATATGGATTGACGACTGTGCTGCTACATTTCCTTGACTGGTTGATTTATCCTTCTTTGAAGTCGGGGGATTCTTCGGTAAATCTATCATCCGGGCTTTGCACTTCTTCCATATCTCGATGTTCGTCTTTGGTGAATGAACCATCTTGTGAAACTCCAATCTGAAAGCAGTGATTCTATCAAAAGATGGTCTTTCCACAAACAAATTTTTTACTAACCACAACAGTTGAAAATGTCTATGAATGAAATTGATCACAGTTGCTCCCTTAAGAACATGAGTTTTCTTATGAGTGTTGTCTACTTTACTTTTTGCCAGAACTAGTAAAGGTTCATAAGAATTCCATGTCATTAGACCACCTCTAAGCCCCCAGCATGATGGCAAACCTGATCTTGCTATCTTATCAAATACTTTATCAAACTAACTCACTGCTTCCTTTAACTCCATCAGCTTATTTTTTGTAGACTTCCTACAATCATTTTTGACAATCATTTTTTTAATTTCTACTACATATAAAATTCTATCTTTAATTTCATTTTCTTGCAATTCCTGATATGTTTTAGAATTAATGAAATTGATAAAATTTCTTGCCCAAATATCTATATTGATTTTATTTTGTTTGTCTGTCATGACTTTCTCTTCATATTCCCTGATAATGCTTTTCTCCTCTACAACAACAGTTAGAAAATCCCATATTGTTTTCATTTCTTCAATAATATCATTCCAAATGATATCTTTAGCTTGTATTAAGGATATATTTCCTTTCAATTTTTCTTTGAGACTTTTAATCTCAGCTTCAGCAATTTGGCAGTCCATTTGGTATTTACTGACTTCTCCTTCAGTGGCACTTATAACTTTTTTTTCTACTTCTAAATCAGCTTGTGCTTTGTTTTGATCTCTTTCTGCCATCTGCAATTCAGTAGTTAATTGAGCAATTTGTGTTGATGGGTCTTCACTACCTGATGGAAAAAAAAAAAAAAAGTGCAAGTATGATTTTCAATATGATTTTGTAATGATAGTGCAGTCTGTTTTAGTTTAATGACTTCCTCCTCCTTTTGCATGAGTTGCTGAAGAAGTTTTTCTTTCTCATTTTATACCTCTGCAACTTCTGCTACCATGGAATGTCCCCTATAGGCAGTTTCAACTTTTTCTTCATTATGGAGATCTCTGATATAGCACTTTGCAGAAACTTCTGCATATCAGACTTGTCATTAGGATCTACTCCAATTTTTACTATGATATTTTTAAGATCTTCATTCTAAATAGCCCAAGCTCTAGAATTGGCTTTCTCTAACTTTAACTTCTTTATCACTTTTCCAAGCATATTCTCTGCCTTCATTGCCATTGCATTAGTATTTGTTAGGTCATTCACAATCAACTGACCTGTTTGCATGTGTAGATTCACTTTGTCCAACAATGGGATTTTCTTCACATCTACAGTCAAATTCATAGTATTAAAATTGTTAGAAGATCCAATTGACATATCAGAAGGATGTGAAAGGGAAATTATGAATTGGTCCTTTTCAAGATCCATTGTAGTTAGGAGTCTTGCCTGGTCTGGATCTATTTGGTACTCGCTTGAGCCTCCATGCTTGCTTTCATCTTCTGGTTTCTCTCTGCAATCTGGGAAAACACCTGTTTAATTAGAGGCACATGTTCCTGAGTGCTCTCATGTCTCTTGGGTGAAGCAAGAACATTTTTTTCATCTCCCAATTGTAATGAAAAATCGGGTTGAGTATCTACAGACTCTTTATTAAACCTTGTTCTCTTCTCAGTTCTTTGTTCCTCATCTTCTGAATCAACCACTACCTCTTTTCCCCTTTTATTTTATTTCTCTGATATAACAGGAGTCTAAATATTTGAACTTTCTAAACCCACATCTTTACTTGCCATTTTTTCTAGATCTGGTCTACTGTCATGAATGAAATATGAATATCCATTATCAGTTCTTCTACTGGAAATGACACTGTGAAGGTCATAGGCCCACTTCTCTCCTAACAATAAATGCATCCCATCTAACATCCGAGTGACTTCTTCAAATGCTGTTCTCATATTAACTATTAAGGGACCTACAATCATTGGTAATTTGAACATATGGCCATTTTTCATAGGTACAAAATGAACCTGGTAAACATTTAGACTTTGCCTAATAAATTACATAGCAAATAATCTCATAGGCACAAACACAGGAAGCCTATAAGGTTCTACACTAGCTCCATATAGTCTAATCTCAGAGTAATCTTCAAAAACAAACCAATCACCAAATTTGAAACTTGCCCCCAAATGTAAGAATTCTTGAGCTTTGGGCAGAAAACAAGGGGGAGAGCTTCCATTCAAAACTTTATATGCAGAAGACATAAACTGACCAGCAAAATCAAACAATCTACACACATTTTGTTCCTCTCTCACTATTTCAGTCCAAAAAACTATTTATTGTCACATCTTATTTACATCCACAATGTTTAATTCCAGATACCTGAAATCTTCTACATTTTGATATAAGAATAAGTAAAAAATAAGTGAGGGAAACCTGAATGAACCTGTTAATGATAAACTGATAAGTTGAGAGTTAACAACTTCTTTCCAATAGGATGGAATATCCAGCACCACTCCTGGATTCATCATCATGGCGAACATCCCCATAACTGACTTGTCCACTGTATTATCGTCATCCTTTCCCTGAATCTTTGCGATGCATCTCAACACCAGTCTGACTTCAATATCAAAAACCTCCATAGGGAATTCTTTACTGTCAATGTCGAACTGGCATGTATTCGGCTTCAAAAAATGAATATATTGATTAAAATTTGACCTGAGAGACTGTCAAAATATGCTACCAAGGAATCATCAGAAAATTGAACATATGACTCTGACTCAGGGTAACAAAGGGCATGGCGAATTAACTGAGCCAACACTTGCAGAATTTTCTCCCCTTGACAATTCATTACAAAAGATTTCCCAGGGTACATAATTGACACTAGCTAATGCATGAATTCGAGAAAAAGATGAGTTTTTTGGATACATGTAGACAACACACCAGTTTTGGCTATGGCAGTGTAAATTGGAGAATTCTAATCATTTAGGAGGACTTGCTGGTAGAAAAAAATGTGGTCGAGAGAACAATTTGTATCCTATATATCCCTCTCGGTATCCATAAGAGGGATGTGACTGGTGGAACCTAACATGGATGAGAATTTAGCCATGGTTTAATTTTGGAATGGAAGATGACCTTACAGGGTGACAGAACACTGAAAAAGGCGCAGCACAGAAAACCTTCCAACACCAATTGAGCAATGATAATTTCAAAGAAGAATGAGAATTTCCCTTAAATAAGTGGCGCAGCTTTGAACTTAAATGATGATATGATGCGCCAACAGATCGTTAGTGAATTCTAACGCAGATGACAACTGTAACCAACCTGGAGGAAAACGTCACTGCGGGGGGCTTCAAAGTATGGAAAGTTCATTTGGCTTGTGCCCCCGCAGTCCATCTTGACCGTCCATCTGTGTTTCCTCCGCAGTCAACACATTCAACTACGGAGGCACTCTCTGAGTTAACTCACATGCCACAAGTGCCCGCGGGTTGGGCTCTTTGCTCGGGGCTTTGATACATCATCGGATCCTGATCTCCAAAGTGATCAATGTTTAAACTCTGCTTTGGGACCCACTTTCATAAATCTTAAAAGTATTTAAACTTTTAACTTTAATACAACGAACAGATATATTTTTATGCTAAGTGTATGAACTTTAATACTTCAACGTATCTTTTTTGATAGTTTTCTATTATTATTATTTTTGTATTTTCAAAATTAAAATAAAAGGATATTGCAAATTATCCACAACAAGAGGTGTGCCCTCTGCTTGTCTCACTCACACCGATTCCTCTTTTTTGGTCTGGGGCAGTGCCAATCAACACTAAAATGGAGATCATACCCGCGCTAATCCACTTTTGGAATTTTTTTTTAAAATTGAAGTGAAGCTTCGAGATCTAGAAGCTTCATGGAGGAGAGTTGGTTGTTTGTTCCTGAAGATAGAGCCGAGCTTCTCCCTTTGGGATTCTTGTTCCTACAAAAAATGAACCACCCAAAGGGATAAACCATTTCCCCACCTTAAAAGGATCCATGTTCCCTCTCCCTTCACTATAAAATGGACATCCTCCCATACATCTGCTAGTTAGAACAGAGATATAAGAACAACAGAGAGAGAATTTTTGATATAGGAATTGAAGGAGATTTGATACCTTTGACATTTTTGTATCAAGTTGAAATGAGCACTTTGGAGCTGTTCCTCGATCCGGACCCATTGAAGGAGAGCTGCAGCATCAAGGCGCAGGTTGTAACTCCCCCTCTCTATATTAATATAATACAACTGATTCTTTCTTTCCACTCTCGTCTATAATGTATGATTAAATTTCTATTACTCCTTGATCAACTAGATAGATTTTTTATGTGAAATATATGTTGTGCTTTCACGTTTGTTGTTATTTGATCTCTTGTGCAGGTAACTAAGCGTTCACAAAAATGAGGATCTGACTATGGAGCACAAAGGATCAAAGAATTCGAGCGAGGAACAACATCAGATCGAGGTAGGTGATCTATACATGATCTCTGTCCATTTGTAATCTAGGAAAGCATGCATTAGATTGTTCCCTGTTGTTACTAGACCCATCCTAGGGCTAGAGGGATTGTCTCTGTTCATAGAGAGGATTTTCCAGCATAACAGTGTCGCCTCCCTTACAACATCAAGCCCTTCAAAGATGAGGTACTATGTGATGTTTCTCCTCTTGAAGTTTGTGATGTGTTATTAGGCCAACCATACTTGTGGAAGAAACATGTTCTGTATGATTTTATGCCTCACAATGTTATTATTACTTTAGGAAATAAGTTGTACAGGATATCGGAGGTAGCACTGCCTACCACCATCTATTTGATCACTACGAATAAATGCAACAAGATCATTTCCCAGGCCAAGAAATTTGCATTCCTTATTATTCTCCCTTGGGGAAAGAAGAAGATTGTGGCCACGACCTTGAGACAAGGCTCCCTCGCATGACAACAACAGATGGACAAGGTCATGGAGGAGTACAGGGACATATTTACCTCACCTAAATAGGTACCTCTACACTGTCAGGTCAATCATTCCATCGATTTTACCCTGGGTGCACCACTACCCAATGGACCGATCTATCGACTCTTTGTTCTAGAGAACGATGAAATCAAGAGGCAGATTCAGGATTTGCTGTAGAAAGGGCACATCAGGTCAAGTTCATCACCATGTGGAAGCTTGATCGTGTTGGTACAGAAGAAGGATGAGACCTGAAGACTCTATATTGACAATATAGCATTGAACAAGATCACTGTACGAAATAGGTATCCAATCCCTCGGATTGATGGACTTCTAAACCAACTCAAAGGGGCCAAATATTTCAGCAAAATTAACTTGAATTCTGGTTATCAACAGGTACCAATTGAAACCTATGATGTGTGGAATACTGCCTTCAATCCAAGGAGGGCCTTTTCTAATGGCAAGTCATGCCTTTCGGGTTGACGAATTCCCCCGCAGCATTCATGAGGCTGATGGAAAAAATATTGTGACCCTTCACCAACTGATTCGTGGTAGTGTATCTGGATGACATTTTGATATTCAGCCATATTTGGGAAGAGCACCTCCACCATATTTGACAGGTCCTCCAAATCCTACGGCAACATAAGTTGTGTGCCAATTTGGAGAAATTCACTTTTGATATGACCCAGGTTCAATATCTAGGGTACATCATTGATGAGAGGGGTGTGCATGTGGACCCAGCCAAGATACAAGTCATTTGGGATTGGTCAACCCAAACCACTCTAACAGAGCTATGAAAATTTATGGGTCATTCCAACTTCTACCGTAGGTTCAGGGTTCTCTCATATCACTTAGCCTTTAAGTCAAGTCACCAAAAGCGGAGCGAAAGCAAAGTTTTTTTGGTCTGAATCCCTTTAGAAGGCATTCGCCGAGATGAAGCATCACCTTTTCTCTGCACCAGTGCTCACATTACTAGACTTGCAAAAAGCATTTGAGATTGAGACAGATGGCTTCGACTATGTTATCGGTGCAGTTCTTACTGAGCAGGGGAATCCAGTGGCATATCACAGTGAGACACTTTCAGACATAGTTTGAAATTATCCCACCTATTACAAAGAGATGTATTCCATTGTGTAGGTTTGCTGAAAATGAAAGCATTACATTATGGGGAAGGAAACGTTCATCCACACAGACCACTGACACCTGTAGTTCATATAGACAAAAGGGAAGTTGCAGAATGATTGCCATTGGAAATGGTCCACATACCTACAAAAATTTCATTTGAACATTAAGTACAAGAAGGGCAGCACCAAAAATTTTGTTGATTGCCTCAGCCAACCACCTATCATGGCACTGACCACTGTGCTCAATTCTTGTGGGCAGAAGACTTCAAGGTGGCCACATCTTTACATGAGTGATCCATAATTCGACAACACATACCAGATGCTCCTGGAAGGCAAGCAAGTTCCAAATGTTCACCTCAAGGATGCACTGTTATGCCACCTGGGACACCTCTATGTTCCTTCAAGCGAGAATTTCAAGATGATTTGGGAATTGCACTACAGTCAAGTCGCTAAATATTTCGTGGTAGATAAAAAAGTGGCAATATTGCAAAAATATTTTTATTGGTCGAACCTTCATCGGGATGTTGGGAAGTACATCAGATTTTTCACTTCATACACCATTTCCAAACCGACCACCAAGAATCAAGGCCTATATACTTTGCTGCCTACTCCTAGTCAACTTTGGGAATCCATCTCCATGGATTACATGTTGGTCCTTCCTTGTACCAATCATGGAAATGACTGTGTTTTTGTGGTCATTGATAGATTCTCTAAGATGGCCATTCTAGTGGCCTGCAAGAAGAGTATCACAACAGAAGCCACTATTGAGCTCTTTTTTGAACAAGTGTGGGTACACTTTGGGATCCAAAAATCCATTATCTCAGATCAGGACAATAGGTTCCTAAGTACATTTTGGTCAAGTCTCTAGTCGATGCTGGATACCAAGCTCACTAATTTCGCGGCTTTCCATCCCCAAATTGATGGCTAAACAAAGGTCGTCAACAAGATGATCGTACACATTCTTCGCATGTACAACTTGAAGCATCCACGCATATGGGATGAAATCATCCCCTATGTCTAGCACAACTACAACAAAGCTCTCCATAGCTCAACTAGCCTTAACCCCTTTCCGTTGGGGTTAGGATTCCAACCACTATGGCCCATTGATGTTTCCATGCCATTTGTAGCTATTAAGGCAGATTCGGCTCATGTCCAGTTTGAACCTAACAAGGCGAAAAAATTCATTGAGCATATTTAGCACATCCGCTAGTAGGTCCATGACATATTGTATAGAGCCAATGCTAAGTACAAGTAGCGACATGATCAACATCAGGTGCCACACAAGTTCGAGGTGGGTGACAAAGGTTGGCTACATTTACAAAAGGAGCACCTCGTTGGGCCCCACCACAAGCTTTGCCCACTCCGATATGGTTCGTACACCATCACCAAAGTTGTAGGGGACAATGCCTTCAAGCTCAACATTCCATCATTCCTTGGTCTGCACCTAGTGGTCAATGTGGACCGCCTTCGGCCATACTGTCCACCATTACTGGACACATCCGACATTGTAGAACAACTCACATCAACAGAGTCAAACCCAGACTGCATAGAATAGGCCACAACTAATCGAATCATGGAAACAAAAATCAAGAACACCCACCAACATAGGATCGAGCTATATCGAGTTGTCAAAGCAAGCCAACTCTTTCACTAGGGAAAGTGGTTCACAAAGGACCAGGTTTAGCAAAAATTTCCTCACCTCATGGAGGATTTTCACGCAATGGGGACCATTGCTTCCTAAGGAGGGAAATCTGATCTAGGTGGATATTGGTGCCCACCCACCTATTCCACCTAGACCTCTAGTTGGTTTCATCATTTTCCTTGTTTATAGCAGCATTTACTATTTTTAGCAGTTTTTTTGGTCCTGAACTTCTGAAGAACTTTTGACCCCTTAAACCACGTTTTTTTAGGTATGCAGTAGGCATGGGACATAGGAATGGGCTTGTGACAAATCCTGTAGTACTCAGAGAGATATTTCCAACAAGTTATTGTATGCACAAAACAGAGATAATATGGTCAAGTTACGACTCCAGGAAGTTGGCTGCCCAACTAACCCCAACGAGGCCCACAAACTCTTGGCGTTCCCTCTCCTGGGGTTAGGGTTTTGGTTTTTTAGGGTTTTCCCTTATTTTTAAATAATAAAAATGCCCTTGAGCATCATTGTAACACAATTCATAGGCATGTAGCCACCATGATCTCTTCTTAGAGATAAGCTACCATCGCTCGAGCAAGTTTTATTTCCATTCTGTATGTAAGCATATTTCAGTTGTTTGATATTAAAAAATGAAGTTTTATTTATGTTTCATCTCTATGTTTATGTTTATATATATATATATTTTTTTCACTCCTGCATAAGTCCAGATCAAGAAATTAGGAAGAGTAACAAAAGGAACGGACAAACATAGAGGCAAATGCAGGTTTCTATCCATAGTAAGATACACCATCTGAGGTGCCTTGGGATGTCAGAGAGCCCACCAAGGCCATGGCTGAGCTTCATATTAGTGACTGAGTTGATCAGAGGGTGAGCAGAAAATTCAGTAGTGGGGTGATGATGGGTCCCATAAATAGGTATATTTTGAAGTTCATTGTGCTATCCTCCATCCCATAAAACTCTCCTTTTCTCAATTAATTTTCATTTTAGCCATAATATGCTTAGTAATAATACTAAAGTGTGTCTTCCATATTGTATGACCTAATGTGATTAATATGCAGGAAAAAGAATCATTTTTTAAGGTATTTACTATGCAGGGGCTTGGTGGAGACAACCAGAGAGAATATAGGAGGCTTGTCCATCTCATTAATTCTCCAACTTAGCCTGAGATCACAAAATCCTCACCAATAGATCGTATTAACTAGAAGATGAGGGAATCCAAGTACATGTGAAGATCAAGGAGAACCATATCCACAAATATTGAGATCTTGGAGGGAATCACTCCTCTTTTCAAGGGAGATTCCCTCAACTA
Organism: Pinus albicaulis; assembly: GCA_034641835.2. NCBI lineage: Eukaryota > Viridiplantae > Streptophyta > Pinopsida > Pinales > Pinaceae > Pinus > Pinus albicaulis. Next base: position 207,445,677 of record CM076580.1, read on the forward strand.
CTATTTGTATAAATAAACCAGCCAATAGGCTCATTAGGATTCAAAATTTTGTTGCAGCTAGGGGTAGCTACTGAGAGCCTAGTGCTTGACATTGTTATTCTCATTTTTCATATGATGTATGTGACTCTTATCTTCTGTTAATGAAAATTTCACTATTGGTGTGCACTTGAGTTAGTTTTGGAGGGCTGAAACCCTTGGGTTTGGGCCCAACCCAGAGGCTTTAATCCCTCTCTTGTATTTATTCCTTATTTTTTATTAAGTTATTGCAATGCTTTTCTTGTTTCATTAGATGTTATATTGAAAAATTTGTAGTTGCAGGTTTGCCTATCACCTCTCTTGTGGGAACAATGATTGGAAGATCTACGATAACAACCTAAAATATTTGTTTATGATTTCTTGGAAATTTTTAAGTATTGGACTGTAATCCTTTTGCATGTTTATTTTCTGCAACTTAGAAGTTAGAAGTATTGGTTTGGAAATTGGAATTGTGTTGTAGGCCATGTTAATTTACTTTGTTGTAATAGTGATCATTTGATGCATGTGTTTGATTGGTTTGCAGGGATTGTGTTGATCTACAAGGGTAGGCACACCTTTCTACATCCACCTAGGCCACTCCATCTCCCTTCTAGACATCCCACATCGCTTACAAACTCTGCCACCGAGACCACTCTACTAGGTTGGATGGAAGACACCGTGGGCACAAACTTTGGTGCAAGATATACCTCCGAGGGGTACTAGGCTTGGCCAAGGGGCTCCCATACCCTTCATTCCCCTTCTTCTACCTTCATCCACCATCTTATTCCTCCAAGACACCATCCTTGTCCTCAAAAATCTCTCGGTCCCCCCTCCTATAGCAAAACATGGCCTCTTGTAGCAATATAGAGCCTTCTGTGGCACTTCGTATATCAGACATGTAGCATTGTTTCCTTCAACTATATTTTATCCATATTTTGACCTTAGCATATTGAATTTGAATAATTACCCCCAAGCATTGATTTCATGATTAGAGGAGACTCTAAGACCATTCCAACCCCATCATTTCCTCACTGCAACCATAAAACAACAAAAAAAAATTAGAATTAGCATTTTTTCAATTGTGTTGAAGGCTGAATCTTCCAGTTTCAAGCAAGATTAAAATAGATAAATGACTCATGCAATTAGGTTGTTAATTTTATTAAATATGCAAATAGAATAGCATGGTTTACTTCTACAAACTAGACTAGTTTTTTTTTCCTTCATGTAATTTTAATTCAACATTTACATTGAATGAATGGAATTTTCACTACTGTAGTTAGAATCATGTTCATCTCCTTGCAATTATGATATGTTTTTTCTCTTTTTAGTTAGCTTAAGGAGTGGTCTCTGAACACCTTAATCCAATCTCATGGCTGAGAGTGACATGATTAGAACCTAACCTACTGTGCATATAGCACTGTCAGCTCTAAGTTTGTACGAACCCCAGGTTGATAATTTAAGTTGAGAAGACCTTCGGAGTGTCAACATTCTTGATGCATACCAGGGCTCATCACTTAGTTCAGTAAATTCGAGTTAGAGGGCTTGAATTCCATTTATGTATGTGTTATTCCTAAATTTAAGTAATCCAATTCAGTTATTTTCAGTTACTTTCATTTAACTAACCTCTAACTATTGATAGAGTCATTTGAAGGTGAGTTGTGTAGTGGGACAATAGTCTAACTGAGAGATCTATTAGCTAACTAGTCAATCAACCCGAAATAGCTATTGCATGTAAGGAATTTGAGTTCCTCAGCTGAAGTGGAGATGACAAGGCAATGTAACATCACCATAAGGAGTTATTTTCTCCAAAAATAACCCTAGCCAAACATTGACAATGCATCAAGGATATCTTTATATGCTTCATAAACACATATGTTCCACTTCTAAATCATGTCTTGGGAGTGGTCGTTTTGCTATAAATTATTCACCAGTTGGTTTCATACCAAATTCTTTCTCATTTTCAGCATCCAAGACATGAACTTTTGAAAGATAATGGTTTAAAACAACATACATATTTGAAATTTTACAAGAATTACCTGGCAGAATTTGAATATGAATTTTGAAGTCAAGTGCATGATGCTGTATAGGATCAAGTGTCATTTTAAAAGTTTAGATTTTGACCTTCACCATTCATAATAGATGTCAAATTCTGGATTTCTCTTGTGGTTGAATGGAATGTACCATATGGTTTTACTTTGGGAAGAAATATTCTCCTCATATTTGATTTCCCAAATAGAAAAATTGGAGAAGAGTCTCCATAATTGAGGTCTAGAGCAAGCAAAACAATGTCATATTGACTATATCTCTTATTCAAAGTGGTAGAGAGATTGTACAATTGAATACCCATAGATTAGGCCTCACACTTGGATTTTATACCCATTAGCATATTTTGAAGATATGTGAAATATGACATGTCAAAAGAAATGGAACCCAAGTTTGTTGAACCTGATTAAGGGGCATCCAAAAACCTTGGTTATTGTTGGTGTAACCTAGAGTGGAGAAGGAGGTCACATGTTGTTGTTGATCCATGGCAGATGTTGCCGATTCACTTTCAAAAGATATTGCACCCCAACATTGGTGGGGATACAAGGAGACTCCAAAAGTGGAGGCAAATTTGGAGAATCAATATCAAGGTAAGTTGAGCTTATCCAAAGCCGTAATGGGTCGTTTTAGCTCTAAAATATTTCTAAAATATAATCACATCCCATAATATTTTGTCACTCTTATGAATTTAAAATAGGAACCAAAATAAACATATAGAAATCACTACATCTTAATGAAATTGAAATAAGAAAAAAATATGACAAAATATAAATACTTATATTAAAAGTATATGAAAGGTCTTATATATAAAATTAAAAATAAATTCTAGCTTATATAAGAGGTATCAATGGAGTTCTATCTTATAAATTTCATATTTGACCAAATAATTGTTCTATTGTCTATTAAAACTCTTTTGGAATGCTGAGAATTCCAATAATTGCACATCTCAAATAATTGGAACAACAGTCCCTTGACTTGGCAGCAAAATTGATCCAAGGTAGCTTTCTCTTCCAGTTATAAACCTTTGACAGGTGTGGTCCTCTAGCTTAACATATCTTGTGTGATATCCTGCAATTATTAAATTCAATATGTTAATAAAAAAACATAAAAACTTGAAAGATATTATAAAACAGAAAGTAAAAGTCAAATGGTATAAAACTAAAAAAAATCACTTACACTGATGGTAATAAACATTGAAACTTACTAGTTCTTTCAATCTATTCTCATAGTGGAAGAGGTTTTCGAGTTTTCATCTCCTTCCATTCATCATAAATAGAATTCCAATCTACCTCATTTAGAGCATGAGGTGCATTGAGAGAGAGAAACATTAACATATCCAATGTTTTTAAAGAAAGTTTTGATCTATCATCATTTTTAATTCGATTTAATTTTGAAAAGCCTCTTTCACATACTGTTGCACTAGCCAGAATAACAAGAATTTATTTCCATAGCTGCATTAAGCATGGAAATATTTCAACCCATTCAATTTCACCTCCACATAGATCCCATACTCCAAACATATGTTTTTTTGGGTAATATTTATAAATAGTACATATAAATTCATCCATTTCACCCATACATTTAATGTTGTCCACAACAAGCAAGCCTCCAACACTAAATTTTTCACATAAACATGTCAACCATCTTCTTTTTTGAGAGTCTCTATCATCCATATCCTCATAATAATTACAAGGACTAAAAAACTTAGTTGCATTAAAAATAGGCAAATCTGTGAACCTTGCATTTAGAGAGTCAATCACCTTCATTACAAAACCTTTTACCAGCATAATGCAGTCATCTAGTGTCCCTGATATTTGTGACTTCGGTAAACTCTCAAACCTCAATTCATGTAAATGTACTATACTTGTGCAATCTGCAAACTCAAGAGTTCCTTGTTGTGTTTTACTTAAAAAATATAATGTGTGCATTGCACCTGCCCCAAATGTGCCTCTTAGAAATCGCTTATGAAGCAAGCTGATAGTGATATCCAAAGTCGTTCCAATAGATGTAATGTCAACATGATCCTCTTGAAACTTTTGATTCAGCTTATTTAACTCAATAAGCACATCTGCAAGTAAGTGGATGCAAAATTGAACTTGAAATATTGTAGCCATCTCATACATTTTTTTCTCCACTAACTCCTAGTCTCTTAACAAAGCAGGCATGAGCTTAATGAGTCTTTCCATGAATTTTCCTCTACAAAGCCATCTAATATGATGAATATGTAACACTTCTAGCCTTTTGATTTGAAATGACTCCATTATCTCTTTCAATTCTCCATGTCTTTTAGTAGATTCCCTAACCATGAATAGATCTTGTTTGCAAACTTATCAATAGCTTGCAACTCTTCAAAATATGAAGAAGCATCATTTGCTGCTAATGCTTCTCGATGAGCGATACAATGGATATCTAATAAATGAGGGGCATGTCAAGCTTAGTAGATAAACCTTCACAAATACCCCTCATGGATGATGCTCCATTAGATCAAAATCCAAATAACTTTGTCATGGATAGATTCATGTCTGCTAAAAGAGATGTCACAGCATCATACATAGATTGTGATGTTCCATCCTTAATTTGTAGCAAGTGTATGAATTTTGTAGCACATGGACCTCTTCTTTCATCTTTCAAATATGTAATATAAACAATCAAATGTTGCACCATAGTCCGATCAGTGCTTTCATCAACTAAAAGTGAGTAATATGGGCTTTGTAAAATCTCATCTTTTAATTTTCTCCAATATACCTCCTTAGCGGCTTCTAAAAATTATTTTCCAAATGTTGTATTTGTATATGCTGAGTATTCATCTGTTAAAGGCATGTGTGGAGTGTTTTTATACCTTTTCAAGTCACAAATTGACTTATACACTTCCAAAGGTAAAATATGTATTCCAACAAAATACATGTTCTCAATAACTGATATAAATTCTCTCTTTCTGATTGGAAGAGTACTCTGTTTTATTTCTCCCTCTAAAAGTTGCAAAGAAAATTTATGAGCCTCTGATGTTGCATGGATGTTTAAAGCACTAACTTGAAGAGTTGTGCTTCCATCTTTAGAAAATGGACTTTCCCTTTTAAATTTTACACACCATGAACATTTTATCCTTTCAACACCATTACAATCCTTTACAGCATAAGCCCATGGAAATCTCATCTTCCATTTGGACTTGAATGTTTTTTTGTACCTCTTGGATGTCAGTTCCTCTTCAAGAAATTCTGCACTATCTGATTCATGGTCCTCATCTACATGATCATACACTTAATTTTCAGAAATGTGCAGTTGATTAGAGCACATTAGGGGAATTTTGAGGTCTAAAATGGGCCTCCTAAGGAAATAATTAAATAATAGTTAAACCAATAAAATAATATTTATGAATTTTCAATTCACTTTTTGCACCACAATCCATGTAACCATAGTTAAATTTAATTCAAAAGTTGTACCAAAATAAAATTAATAAAAAAATTGTATTGATATGACTATAAATAAGAATGATCTTTTCAAGAAAAAGTCATCATCATTGAACAACTAATGCATTTGTCCTTTGTACTTAAGTAACTTAAAATAAAATATAAATGTAAATTTATAAATTCTTAATTATATTATATGCTATTAAATTAAATTTATATTATTTAAATTGTATAATAACATGTAATTAATATACTATATAAATATAATATAATATAATAAATGTATAGGGATATGCATTGTTTCTTTCAAGAAATATGAAATGACAATAATATTTTTTTATTCAAAAAGTGTGAAATGACATTTATTATGAGTACTTTATCCATGAGTTTTTATCCACCATTGAGAATGTGACAAGTAAGTACCTTTAACTCAAGCAATGCCATTTCAACCATTATGGATGATGTCATTCCATAAAATGTGATTGGTTCTCATAAAGTGAATTTTGATTGTACATTTTCCTTAGGAGGCCCATTTTAGACCTCAAAATTCCCCTAATGATTGAGAGATACCAAATGCATCGGCAAGTGAACGTTGTTTCATATCCTTTTTTGGGCGACCAAGAGGTGGCATTTTATACTTGTAAATCATAAACAATCAACAAAACAAGAAATATAAAAACACAGTTTAATATAAAAACATAGAGATTCTTTGAAAACAAGATAGTAGACAACAAACTTCATATGAAAACTAATGACGATGAGTTAGAGGGGAAAAGGAAGCTAAGGTATTATACGGAGGTGATCAACCCCAATTTGAAAACCAGAATTATCTTTATGCCTTGACCAATGCTAAGAAGAAAATGAACATTTCCAATATAACTACTAATTCTCATGAACTCCAAAGTGAAACCAAGCGTTAGTCTATTCCAAAAACACCTTGGGACAAATGAGTTAGTCACATTTACGATACTAAGAGGGTTGAAGATGAAAATCACTTTCTCTTGTATTGCCTAGCTCTTACTCACATCCATTTTAATTTTCATAAGCTCTACACACTACCAACCTTCTTGACTTGTTAATTCAACAAACCTATGGGATCTAGGAACACTTCCTTCCATTCGTTTTCATCATATAAATAATATGTTAAAGAATCTCAATTAATTTCTTACTTTCTTAAGGTCTGATAGACCATATTGGTCTTAGTGGAAGTTAATAATCATCATCAATTATGAAAATTTTGTGATTAAAAAAACCCACTTCAATAAATGAATGGTTTATAAGAAGCTAAATTTAACTTGTAATTGAAAAAATATATTATACATAAAATATTAAAAAAATGGGACAGTCTAGCAAATATATGTTTTGGTTTTTTTTGGCTCGAATTGAGACTCTTGATATTGCAAGAGATGATTCTCATTGTAAAAGTTGTTGGATGGAGACAAATACCTCCTAGTGGGCATGATTTTCATTTACCAATTTGAGTAGTCTTCTCTATTTTCCCTATAATCTTTAGGTGGTGACTATATAAATCCATATTTATGAAAGGAAAATAATTTAGTAAATGTAATTATAATTTTTTTTAAACAATTATAATTAATAATATTATTTATTTTAAACATTATAATAAAAATAGTGGAAAATATTTTCCAATAAACACACATACCTATTACCTATTTAAACAAATATAGAAATGACAGGTAAATAAATGTGTTAGAACTGAAAGCTATAAATTTGAAAAACAAATAAATTATTATCATTTGGATGTTAATATATAATAAATAAGTTATAATAATTATTATGTCTTAGATATTGATATTAATATACCCTAATACATTGATAAGTTAAAATCTTGATATCTGAGAGTCGCTACTCTGTGTCGTGCCCTACGTCGTTGAGCCAAGCACAACAGATTGCACTGCTCCCATGGCTACCCCGGAGCCAGATCCGGGGCCACCTTCACCTCCTGTAAATACCGCAAATGCGAGTAATCAACTGCCAGATGAAGAGTCCCCAGCATTTGCCTCTCTAATCAGATCTCTGGGACCTCAACGAACCAGACCAGCAACCACAAAATTTGTCAAAAAGCTGGAATCCATACTAGAAATACCTTTTCCGCCATTAGTACCAAGAAAATATGCGATCTATCTTGCAGAAAAGGGACTTGTGGGTCAATTCACTGGATTGTGGCCCTCGCCCAAAACAGTACAGAAATGGGTGGAGAGAAATTGGATCCAGTTCACACAAGGAAAAATAACCATAAGATTATGTGGAAGGGGGTACTACACATTTCATTTCAAGACTAAAAGTGATCGAGATCTCATATTCCGAAGTGGGCCTTACTTCATGGACACAAGAGGCTTGTATCTAAACCGATGGACCCCGAACTTTGATCCATAACTAGATGTTCCCAATGCGGTACCGATATGCGTCAGATTGTCACATCTCCCTCTTCATTTCTGAAGCGATGATTTGGTATGTGCAATAGGAAATGGAGTGGGAAAATACGTTGACAGAAGTGAACCAAAAGACAACATGCAGGCATGCGCAAGAATCTGTGTGGAGGTGGATCTAATAAAGGACCTCTCGGAAGCTGTCAATATCAAGGTGGAAAATTGGATCCACATTCAGCAGCTGGACTACGAGAAAATCCCCTTCAAGTGCAAGGTATGTCATGAATACAGTCATTTCGCCATATGTAGCAAAAGAGAAGAACTTGAAAAAAATGTAGAAGAAACATCAGATCCAAAATGGTAACAAGTAAAAAAGAAAAAGACAGTTGCAAAACCCTCCAAAGGACCACACCCCCCCCTCCCCACCACCAGGATCCCCTCCCCCCTCTCAGACAACCTCCCTTTTGGGGACAAACCCTTTTGACATCCTCTCATCTGCCCTTATGCCTTCAAAGCCTATTTCTTCCTCATCTCCCAAACCCTCTCTCCTTTCTTCCCTTGGCCTTACCCCCCTATTTCTCCTCACCATGCGAACAATCCCTTGCCTCAAAACTTGGATCGAATCTTAACTAGAAACCAGACCAAAGAAATACCCCAAAACATCGAGAACACAAAGAAAGTTGGAAGGAAAACAAATGAAGAACTCAGGGATGAAGAAGCAGCCAAAGATATTTCTCTGGGAACACAACAAGGATTGGAGAATTTTCTAGAAAAAGGAACAAAAAATAAAGAAAAAGTACAGCAAGCACACAAAGGGAAGGGTCCTGCAGCCACCCATAATAGTAAATAATGATGTCTCTTGGAATTGTAGAGGGCTGGGTCACCCTACCAAAATAATTTTTTTGAAAGACCTGATCAAAAGTGAAAAACCTGATATCCTCTTAATTCAAGAGACAAAGCTTAGCAGCCAAGAAATGGATATGATTGTGGAAACATCAAGGATTTATGAAGGACATGCAATCTCGGCCAATGGAGCTTCAGGAGGGATAAGCACTATATGGAAGAAAGGGAAATGGAAACTGCAACAACATATAAAAAAAGAACACTGGATAAATACGAAGTTGGAGAATGTTGAAACAGGTGGGAAAGCCAACATCTATAACATATAATCCCCTAATCACTACAGGGACAAATAAAATTGCTGGCAAACCTTAAAAGAAAGCATTGAAGATGATAATGAAGACAACCTCATAGCTGGAGGAGATCTAAATCTAATACTAAAAGTTGAAGAAAAAAGAGGAGGGAACTTCCTACCGAATCCAAGCAGAGAAACTCTAGAAGAAATAATGGATCAAAGCAACCTTATTTACATCCCACCCAAAAATGGGAAATACACCTGGGACAATAGAAGAATAGGTAAGGCAAATATAAAGGAAAGGCTAGATAGGATCCTCATCCGAGATAATATGATAATTAACTATAGCAGAGCAACCTCTAGAATTATTCCATCAGCAACATCTGATCATAAACCGATAATTATGGAGCTTGGCATGGTTGAAAACTACGGACCACTGCCTTTCAGATATAATCAGTTATGGGGCAGCAATGAAGAAGCACAAAAAGAAGTGGAAAATGTCTGGAAAACAAACATAAGTGGCTCCCCCACTTACATATAGGAAACAAAAATAAAAACAACAAAAGTAAGATTAAAGGATTGGGCAAGAATCAGATATAAAGAACCATACAAAGAGAAAGAAGAGTTAAAAAAAGAGCTAAAACAAATATAGGAGGAACTGGAGAGCAGTAACAGTACCATAGAGAAGCAAGCAAAAGAAAAAGAAGTGCAATGGAAAATATATAGGAACAACAGACAAGAAGAAGAAACTTGGAGGCTCAAGTCCAGACATATATGGATGCAAGCTAGAGACAAAAACACCTCCTTTTTCCACAACTCAACAAAAACAAGAATGATCAAGAACAATATTGAAAAAATCACAGGAGGGGAGGGACAAGAGGTAATAGGACAAGAAGAATTAAAAAATGAAGCCTTCAACCATTTCAAAAAACTCCTCACAGCTCCAGATAGATAAGCAAATCCTGAAGAGTTCTTGAGACACATCCCAAGAATTATTGACAACAACAACAATATCCTTCTTACTAAGGAAGTATAGAAGAAGAAGTAAAAGCAGCAGTCTAGGCACTGCAACCGGATAAGGTTCCGAGACTAGATGGCTTTCCCATAGCCTTCTACAGGACCTTTTGGCACTTTATCAAAAAGGATCTATTGAAAATGATAAGATATGTAATGAGAAAAAGGAAGATAGGAGGGTACACTAAAAATCCCCTTCTCCCTTCCCTAATCACTAAAAATCAAGGAGGATTTGTACCCAATAGGCAGATTGTGGATAATATTATCTTAGTTCAAGAAGCCGTACACACCAACCTCTTAAATAATGAAAAAGGCTTCATCCTAAAAATGGATATGGAAATTGCTTTTGACAGAGTTAATCTTTCCTTTCTGGCAGATGTGTTAAAAGCTTTCGAGTTTTCTGAGGAATTTGTGGAAATAATACAGGCCTGTACTGTGGGACCCTGGATAGCCCCGCTAATAAATGGTAGGCCAAGCAATTTCTTCCAAATCTCAAGAGGATTAAAACAGCGATGCCCCCTGTCTCCCTTTATCTATATCATTATGGCAGAATCGCTCAGTAGAAACTTGGAACATTGCAGAAGAAATTCTACTCTGACAGGTCTATCTATAAGCAGAGGAACCAAAAGAATAAATCATTCCCTGTTTGTTAATGACACTCTTCTACTAGGTGGAGCCTCCTGCATAGTGGCAAGAAGAATCAAAGCCATCTTAGACAGTTTCATGGAGGTCTCCGGAGGCATGGTTAACAATGGAAAAAGTTGCTTATACAGCTAGAATACCCCAATAAGAACCCTGCAGAAAATGTTGCAAATTCTGAACATACCCTTCCAAAATAGCTGGGACTATTTTCAATACCTGGGGCTACCAATTAGCAATAAAAATATGAAGAATGAAATATGGAGTAAATTTGCAGAAAAAATGAAAGTGAAGATCAAGGCTTGGGGGATGCTTTGGCTGAACCAAGCTGGTAGAATCACGCTCATCAAATCCTTACTAGTAGCTCTGCCTTTATACCAATTTTCTCTTATTACGGCCCCTGCAAGCATCCATAAACAAATAGAATTAATACTCAGAAACTTCCTCTGGCAGGGAGGGAAAAGGGAAAAGAAAAAATTTAGTTTGATAAATTGGAAACAAGTAACAGCATCATATAAAAATGGGGGTCTCGCCATAAAACTACCAGGACTAATGAACACAGCTCTTGGGAGTAAAATAACTTGGAGATTCATAACAGGAGAAAAGGCATGGTGTAAAGATGCTCTTGAAGAAAAATACCTTAATGGACCCAGAACTTCGATTCTGGATAAGAACCCCCCAACAAGGCCATGCGCCCAGATATGGAAAGCAATCACTAATGCAACTCAGCTTATCAAAGACTATATCACTAAGAGGCCAGGAAATGGGGAGCAGACTAATATCTGGAAAGACAGCATAATGGGACATCCACCAGTGGGGAACAATCCAGCTATAAAAGAATTAAAAGAATGGATGACGAAGGAAGGCCTACACAAGTTGAATGACATCTCTAGTTGGGAGACAGATGGAGGTTGGAATCAATGGGCCAAACCCAACTTGCCATGTGATCTGACAGGACAATGGAATCAATTGATAAAGCTATTAGCAGGAGCAGCCCCGATAGAAAAAAATAAGAATGAAATCTACATATGGGAACCAACAGGAGGAGAGTACATTGTCAGAACAGGGTACCAAAAACTTCATGAGAGTCAAAATCAACAAGATTGGCAACATTGGAGATTAGCATGGAAGATTGAATCCCTACCCAAAATCGAAATCTCTATGTGGACCTTACTTCATAACAAAACTCTAACTGCAGAGAATCTAAAGAAAAGAGGAATAAGTGGGCTGTCACAATGCCCATTATACAGGAAGAGTGAGGAAACAATCCAACACTTACTACTAGAATGCTCTTTCTCAAGAAAATGCTGGGAGACAATGATAATACCCATAGAAGCAAACATAAACTACAACCTCCCAATAAATCATTTCATCAACAGATGGAAAAGTAGTTATCCATACTCCAAAAATAAACAAACAGTGCAAAGATTCTAGAACTTCCGTCCATCATTCCTTTGCTAGCAACTATGGCTAGCAAGAAATGAAGTGATCTTCAAAGATAAAAATCCTATTGTAAGCACAATAACTACAAAATCATGGGGATTAATGGTGGAATTTCTCACAGCAAAAGGAGTTAAGGGAATCAATCTAAGACAACTACAAGAAGAAGAAAGAAGTTGGATAAGTTTTGCAGCAAGTAAGATCAAACAGGACCCTTAAATGGGGAATACAAAGAGGCATCAGAACTATAAAATAAGGAAAAACGAAGAAGATTTTAAAACCTGGGTGAAGACTCTAAACAAAGCATGTCTTTTTTTTTATGGAGCATCAAAAAGGAACCCAGGTAAAGCAGGTACTGGTGCAATAATAATCCTACAATAGCCAACAATGCAGCTATCTTACAATTGGGGACTAGGCCAAATGACAAACAATAAAGCAGAGGCCTATGGGCTTCTACTAGGACTCAAAATTCTCAAGAAAAAAAAAATCAAAGAAGCTATAATCTTTGGGGACTCGGCCATCATCATCAAAGCAATGCTAAACAATTCTCTTCCAAAAAATGCAGGGTTAAATCAAATTTTAAGCAGAGCCCAAAAAATATCAAAGGACATTGGCAACATAGAGTTTTTTCACATTCTGAGGAAAAACAATAAACTAGCAGATGAGCAAGCAAATAAAGGAGTTCAACAAAATGATGGACAAGCACAAATTGGTGAAACCAAAATCCAAATCCCTACCCCCTGACTCTCACTCTTCACTCATGATGGACAATAGTCAAATTAGATCTCTTCAGAAATCTAATGACAAAACCAATATCTCTCTTGAATCCTCAACCAAGCATTTTGTCAATCCTACAATGATTCCCAACTCTAACTTTATCACTAAAATCTCTGCCATTAGTACCTCACAATCTTTTGGAATCGGGCATCATGTGAACCTTCAGCTCACTCCCCCCCTACTGCGCATTATTAAATCTCGATTTACCCAGCCATCGCCTTACCTACCTCTCTCGAATTTTCCCAAGCGCTATTCTCCCTCTGCTGCATTTTTCCATAGTCTTTCTCGGCCTTTTCTGAGCCTTTACTGGCCCACGCACTCTCTCAACCTCACCCAGACCATCGCAGCGGAGCTTTTCTCCTTGTATCTATTGCTTCCCTGCTTTGCTCCTGCGTGAGTTGGAGACACCCATCAACGCTGGCAGCAAATCTTTATACTAAGTTGGCAGTAGTGTTACCTCTTGTCAATTTTGCTTTACAGGTTTCCCCATTTTTCACCTGCGTGAGTTGGATCTCCCACTCAGCGTTGGCAACAAAGATTCTTACAATGGCAGCAGAGTCCTCTCTTGAAAGCAGAACAGGTAGCAAAGAAGCAAAGCACAAGAAGACCTCCTCAACGAAAGAAGGAGAAAATATAAAAAGTAGCATCAAGAGCAAGAAGACACAAATGGATCCTCTTGAGAACAAATCGCACCCTTGTGCATTCTGAAAATCTCACTGGATAGTGATAGAGAATCTCAAGAATCATATCCAACAAGATAAAGAAAAATCCAAAGCAGAGATGGCCCAAATGAAATCATAGTGGAAGATATGTAGTGAAGAAATAAGTACATTAAGGTACAGTTGCAGCCATATGCAGGAATCATTGAACATCATCAAAGAAGCAATGAGTAAAAAGTCTGAGCAAGGATCTACATCAATGGATCAGGGAAGCAGATATCGTGGAAGTGAGAACACTGTCAACAAATAGCTCATCAAATCTCTGGACGCCCATGGATCTTGATCTTAACTCGAGTAGAAAGATTAGTTTAATATGAAAGTCAAATGTATTTTTCTTTTATTCTAGTTCGTCAAACAATATACTTCCAATGTAACTGCCTCTAGCTATAAAAGAATGACAGAAAATTGGAAATCAAGTAGCATATCTCTAGAATTAGCCCCCAAGCAGACATCCCTCTACATCAGACTTGGGGAATTTTGTAATGGAGAGGACCTCTCCTCTTCTTTTTAGAAATATATATACCCTAATACATTATCTATCTTTAAAAAATATTTTTAATAAAAATTAACATAGATCTATTTTAATTCTATATTTATCAAGGACAATAATTAAAGATTTTCTCAATTAAGATAAAAATAAATATAAATAAATAAATACAAACACACACACATATATATATAAATACATACAAACACAAACACACTGTAGTTCAAATTATATTTGACTCAATGACAGTTCAAGAAAGAAGAAGTTATAATTTTTCCTTGTTGTATCAACATATATAACCCATCAAGAAACCATAGAATATCACATCATGAACTATTAGGCAGTAACGGACATACTACTATACTTGCATTGACACAATAAAAGGTAAAACACCATCTACGATTCACAACATGTTTAAATTATTACAAAGAATTTTATTTTCCACGCAAAATGCCTTATGAATTTCTTGTGTTGGAAGAACATTCAAGGATGTAACAGAGAGAAAGTGGAAGGTGGTAATCTAAAAGTGAGGTGAGGCAACAATAACTACTATTCGCAATGGTGTACACTTTTAGAACCATTCATGGTTTAATATGTAGCATTACTGACCATTATTGATAATAACTAACAGTTTTTGAATCATCTTTGACACCATGAAATTCTGGTCATTTATTCTAATATTTAGAATGGTGATTTTTTCATAATATTCATCTAATGGTGGTTTAAAATGTGTTTTAAAATGCATAAATAGATTTAACACTCTAAAATACCCCTCAAATTTTACAAATTACACAACTCACACTTAGAATTCTCAAAAAATACCTACCAGGTTTTAAGTAAAATTAAAAAAAAATTACTAAAAAATAATCAAATAACTATTAATTAAATTACAGTAAAAAAATTATTATATTAAAATATTACATAATTAATATTTAATTTTAACCAATTTTTTTTAATTATTAATTTAAAAACACATCTACTAAAAATATAAGAATATAATGATTAAATTAAAAACACATCTACTTAAGAATTATTATAATGATTAAAAACACTAATATCCTAAGTCAAATTTGTAAATATTGTATCTAATGATGAAAACAAGATCAAATTCACACAAGAAATACCTCTCTTCCTTTTCAATTCCACCTCCGTCCTCTAGCTCAACACGCTCTTGGTTTATACCTCATGTCAAATATCAATTTTTTTTTCCAGAATTTACAGAAGTTGTAGAACATTTTTTCAAAACTAGAATTAAATAAATAATGCAAAAATCAATACAATATTTTGGAAACTCCCTGCTTTGAAATCAATTGGGGTCTTTCTGCACAAAACCCAGATTGCATATTTCTAAATTATTTTTTTTTAACTGCATTTGGAAGTTGGCACTACTAAGTTACTAATTAGGCAGGCAGTTGCACAATGCAGACTTGCAGTTAATGGAATTTGGAAACTCAACAAACTCTCTCTTGCAGTTGCAAGTTGCCATTAATCTGCTTTAATTCTAATTTTCTGCAACAGCCTAAGTCTAGTCATCATTCTAACTTAGTAACTTACTATACTTAAGAATTTTCTGCAACAACCTGTTACGCTTTACTAACTTAATAACTTACTATACTTAGGAATTTTAAAAAATGTACAGCACTTCTGGTGACATTTTATAATATTATTCATTTTTTTTTACTTGTAAAAATCTAAAATTAAATTTTTTTTTACTGGTAAATTCCAATCTCTACTTCTCTAATGTGCTAGATGCCCTTTGAAGAACTTTGACGTGTGCAATTTTGAACATTGAATCATACCTCAAAAACTAAATCATCATAGCTACACTAACATATCAAAAACTAAATCTAAATATAATTATGATTAATAATAATTTTGCTTAAAAACCACCAAATTTAATATTTAATTTAAATAACCTTATAAAATTCTTTAATTAATACATTAAAATCATTTAGTAAAATACCCATATCAAAATTTAGTAATTTTTTTATACTCAACACATATAGAAGCAATTCATGATCATCGTCACCACACCCTATCAAAAGAAAATGATAGATGGCCATATCCCTAAAAAAACATCAAATTTAGGCTGGTTATGCTTAACCTATGGAGAATTGATTTAAATAATCCTTATAAAAAACTTTAATTATTCTGTATCACACTGAAATCATTTAGTGAAATACCTAATGTCTAAATTTTGTTATTTTTTAGGCTTAGCCCATGTACAGGAGAAATTGATTTAAATAAACCTTATAATATTACTTTATTTGAATTGCCGAAGTACCACATCGAAATCATTTGGCGAAATACCCAATGCCAAAATTAAAAGGGTTATCATTTTGGTAGCTTGCATGAACGTGGCCTTGTTCTACCAACTCTCACAATCACATTAAAAAACAAAAAATTACGTACTTTTTGGGTTAAGGAACCAGATAGAGATTGGCAGAAAGGTGCTCCCTGCTCCTTTCTACAAAAGCAAGGGACAAAAATGAGATGCTTAAGCTCTTAAAATGGTTGTTGTTTTTGACAGGATGTAGTCCCATTTGGGTTGTACGAAATTGATCAATTTGGGGAGGAACGTGAAGACCCGTGATCAATTGAGTAGCGATCAGAACGCGACAATGGAGTCCTTTGCAGACCCGTGAACAAATTCCGCCTCGAATGCACAAATGCCACCTTATGTCATTCACCATACCTGCAATTTCGAGCTCTCAAAACGAAGAAAAGACTAAAATTCCTCCTGGATCATTGGGACAAACACCAGAGGACACAGCGCAATGGCCGAGGACGCCGCCCGTCTTAGCAGATTGAAGCTTTACACACGTTAAGGCCGCTGCCGCTGCCGCTGCCCATGCCATCTCGTTTGTCCTTTGCTCATACATTTCAAGATCTCCATCACAGTGCCTCTGAAATTTGGGGGAGATTGCAGGGAATAATCCATTGAAAAGCTAAAAATTCATTGATGAAACGTGGAGTTCATTGAGGATAGTGGCTGCTCTGTTGCCTCTGTTTCCATGAGGCTGCAGGGGATATATAAAGCGTTGGCAAGAGCTACTACAACCAGCACTACTAGGCACTCACTGGTATTAAACATTGAAGACTTCTGGATATGGGGGCTGCAGCTTTGTATGTAAATGTTGCAGTGCTTGTGGGATTTTGTTGTCATGGAGTTGTGGCACAGCTGAGCAGAGACTTTTACATGAATACTTGTCCTAATGTAGAGAGAATCGTGAGAAATGTGGTGGCCCAAAAGTTGAAAGAAGCTCCCACTTCGGCTCCCGGGGCCCTGAGGCTCTTCTTCCATGATTGCTTTGTGGAGGTTGTGTTGCAGATTGTTTTTATTAGAGTACAAAGCTCTGTTGCAGACTGTTTTTAATATAGTGCAAAGTTCTGTTGCAGTTTGTTTTTAATATAGCAGCTCTGTTCATCCTTTGATTTAACATGGATTTGCCAATGTTTTCCCCAGTCCCACCAGCACCAGCTCTGTTAGAACTTGCTTAGATCCTGATAGGTGTAGTGCTCAGAAGTATTAGAACTTTCTATGTATATGATCAGCCACAACTTACTATGTTTTAATTTTGGATTATTTATCATTTTTTATTTGAGTTTAGTTCAATGCCATTCTCAAAGTTGGATGGAGAAACTATTTTGTTTTTTCTGACAATTTTTAACTCCACAGTAATTTTATCGACTTCTTTCCAAAAAATCTATCTGATAATCCCAAATAATGCTCAACGGTTTCTAAAAGAATAAAAAAAAACTAAATCTCAGACAAACTAACTCATATATACATCATAAATTTTTACTGTGTAATTAGTGTGTATTTCTCACTTATTAAAACATAGGTATTATATTTAAGTAACTGTTTCTTTTTAACGGTCTTAGCATTTACTGCACCCTGAAATGTTTATTAGCTAAAGGGATTGTAACAGTTTAAGAGATTGGGCTAGTCCTCAGGTTGCCTTAATTCTGGCAGAAATCGGCAAAGACATTCAAAAGATCTATCTACAGCAACACCACCAGAACATCGGACAATTGATAGACAGCGTAGACAGCTCCAGAATTTGCACCAGGTTGACATGCCTTGGTCTTACCCGACACCTATTGACTCTTCAGAAGACTGAATATTCTGAATCCTGCGTTTTGTTGATAACATTTACCTTTTTTATATGTTTATATATGTTATGTTAGACAATAGACCTCTAAAAATAGCAAGTTTTGAATGACTTATAACTCTTTAAGATGGTCAAGAGACCTCATTTCCTATGGACAAGTTGACTTCAACAGAATTTTATTTTGATGTAACTTGCATTTTGTCAGAAATACTACCAAGTTTTAAAAAAATATGATCATTTATAAAGTTATAAAAATAATTTTTATTTATAAATTGTTTTTTATCTTATAAATAATTTTTCTAGTTTACTAACTGATTGGACAATTTCAACCCAAAACCTTTTGGCAAGAAATGCATTAGCAGTACACCCAGTCAATTCAACACTCCATAAATTTTATATCTTATAAATGTTGAAAATGACTCTATTTTTATTTAACTATTTTGCTTGGAAAATAATCCCTGTGTAACCACATAACTCTGATTTAACAGCCATGATAATTCAACACCTTACAACTCTGATTCAAGAGCCACGACAACTAAACAGCTTACAACTTCTTTTGCACTCTGGCCACTTTTCTTGAAGTTCCCACTGGGCTCACCTCTGTGCATGAGTGTCATCCACCAACTAAATTTAGGATTGTGTATTTAGAAAGTTTTAATACCTGTCCACAGTAAACTGATGAGGTGCTACTATAATAGCCTTGTAATATTGCTTTCATATTTTTTTAAGGCTTTCAGTGTTTTTAATGGAGTTCTGGTGTTGCAGGGGTGTGATGCATCTGTACTTATTGCTTCCAGTGATGATAATGTAGCAGAGAAAGATGCAGACATCAACCTATCGTTGCCAGGAGATGGATTTGACGTTTTCATTCGAGCAAAGAGAGCGTTGGAATCACAGTGCCCAAATGTGGTGTCTTGTGCTGATGTTATGGCCATTGCAACCAGAGATCTGGTCTCCATGGTGTTCTCTCATGACTCTATACCCTTATAGTCACGTTTTCTTTGTTGGTTTTCTTAGTGTATTCAATTGGAGAAAGCAGAAGCACAGTTATGGTTGGCATAGGACAGTAGATATCTGTAAAAGTTCACATTGATAATCTGGGTTTATGTGTTATATATGTAGCTTAATAATTAAAATGTAAATTTTTTTATTTTGGAATTTGGGTTTTAAGAGAGGTGAAATAGTAAATCTCATTTCTATTCATTAGATTTTGAGATATTTTTTTAATTGAAAATTTAGATAAGAGAGGTGAATAGATTTTTATCTGTCAGATTTTGAAATATTTTTATAATTAGCAATTTATTACAAATTAAAATATTTCTATAATTTACAATTCAGATAAGTTTAACTTTTAATTTCCATAATTGGCAATTCAGATAAGTTTAACTATTTAAAATTAAATTGCAAATTCTCATAAATTTGACAAATTAACTTATATTGAGCAATTTTTTTGTTTTTTTTTTAAATATTCCAAAATTCACCAGTCAACTAATGGTCAATTTCATCCACTGAATTCAAATAGTTTGGTGAATGATTGGACTCCAAAAGTTAGCTTCTCCTTGTAAATAAAATGAGATGGCCAGCCCATGGAAGCCCCACCTCTGCCCACCCAGCTAGGCTGAGAGCCTATTCTCAGAATCGACATTGGCTTTCAGCCCCTCGGTCCCCTAGGGCTGAGCCCGCCCAGGGGCCGAGGTGATTCTCAAAGTTTATTCCTGAAATTGCATAAAATTTGACATTTTCAAAGACCTCCACTGATGAAATATTGCTTCGCTAATGTATTGTATGCTGAAAGCAGGTCGGAGGTCCGAGTTGGGAAGTTGTAAAGGGACGCAGAGATGGCCTCATCTCAAAGGCATCCAGGGTGGCAGGAAACTTGCCGACCGTGAATATGACAGTCGAACAGCTTATTTCACTCTTTCATTCTAAAGGATTAAGTCAAGTCGACCTGGTTACTCTTTCTGGTAATTCAGACATGAAACCATGGATACTTTTCTTCTTCTGAAATCTGAGTCTTTTTAATGCCTGACATAGCTAATTAAATAGCGAATGTACCCCCCCATGTCCCGCTCGCTTGATTAGTAAATGTATGGTTAAAATGTATATTATTTTATTTTTTAGAATTTGAAAAATTTTCATTCAAATTTTGATATTGTATGGATTCAAATTGGAACTTGGTGACTCTTGTTAAAAGCAATTACAATAACCCTAATCTAGCTTGTTATCTGTAACATGGATATTTTTTTTTGCCAGGTGCTCACACCATTGGGTTCTCACACTGCAACGAGTTCATGTACCGCTTATACAACTACAGCAAAACCTCTGACATAGATCCAACGATGAATCCAAGCTATGCGCGCAGTCTCCAAGGTATATGTCCTCACTATGCTCTCGATCCCACTGTGGTGGCGTTCAACGATGTGTCAACTCCCACCACCTTCGACAACGCCTACTATCAAAATGCCATGAGAGGACTGGGGCTTCTGGAAACCGACCAGATACTGTATGTCGATCCTCGCACTCGTGGGTATGTTAATGCCTTTGCCAAGTCCAGGCAGAGCTTCTTCAACAACTTTGTGGCGTCCATGATCAAACTGGGGAATGTGGGTGTTAAGACTGGGAAACAGGGAGAAATCCGCAGAGACTGTGCATCCTTCAACAATTACAACTAGCTGAATGTTACATGTCAGTTTCTTTTTTTTAATGTGGCTTTGAGGTTTTGTATATGGGTGACTGCTATATCCAAGAAATAATTGTATTCTGGCTTAACCATTAAACCCATTAAACTTGATCTTAAAAATGTCAAATTTTTATTAAAAAAAATTCTATCAACAAAACTAAAGACTAACCACACATTTGAAAATACATTTCTGCCAAAATAATTGTACTCTGGCTCAACCATTAAACCCATTAAACCTGATCTTAAAAATGTCAAACTTTTATTAAAAAACTCTATCAACTAAACTAACTCTTAAGACTAACCACACATTTGAGAATACATATCTACCAAATTTATTAATTTCTCAGTTAAAATGGTATATAAGACAAAATGGTATAAAAGACTGCAAAAACACATCGGTGTTTTATTTTGGATCCAGAGAACTCATACTTGAAAGATCAACGCTCTGTTAAGTTGGGCTTTTTTGTTATTAGATCCTGCAAAATCTATACAATCTATGATTTTGAATGAAATAAATGAAGTTAAAATTATCAATCTGCAATCACAGGAAGTAATTGTGGGACAATTTTTTCAACTAAAGGAAATTTTGGAAAAATCTTGTTTGGAATAAGTTTATCAAAATCACAAGTTTCTTCTCCAAGGATTCCTTTAAATTTTCCTTTCTCCTTAAAAGGAAATAGTAATTCTATTATATAAAGTTTATAATTATGTATTTTATTTTAAAAAAAAAACCTTATACATTTACAAAATTTCCAGATCATAACCTGTTACAACAATATTTGAAGAAAGATTTTCCAAAATTCACCCAAAAAACTACTTCCAAGACAACTGTCTAGTAAAACTGAAACCATTGAAGAAACTGTCACTTTAATATTCCTACCAAAATTTCCATGCAATGCATAAAATTCTTTGTAGAAGTTATATTCTCAGAGATGAAGATTTATAAATTTAAATAATAAATTAAAATATCTCAGATCTTTAAATGTTTAAGTTTTATATACATCATTATGAGATGCGTATATTTAAAATAACAAACTTTGTTTTATAAAAGAAATGTTTATTCATCTATTACGCAACAATCTGATTTTAAAGTAATTCAAATTTAACCAAACTATATCACATCCACCTTAACAAAGTAATGTATTACAAAACATTCAAATTTAATATATACAAATTAGCTCCACACCGTAGGTTGATCTAGAGCTTCACATTGTGTGTGTTTTTATTATTTTTTTGATCTAGAGCTTCACATTATGTGTGTTTTTATTATTTTTTTGAATTTCAATTACATGTGTTTCACATAGATGTATGTATATTTTTAATTTAAGTTAAAAAAATTTGTGAGATTGTGAATTTTTATTATTTAAAATGTAGTTTTAATATATAAATAGTTTTAGTACGAACATTTAAATTATGTAAATTATAAAATTTAAGTTAATCATTTCAAAAAAAAATAAGACAAAATTAACTATATATATATATATATATATATATATATATATAAACAACATCTAATGTTAAACTAAAACTACACATCATGTGTTACTAGAATTAAAGAAAACTTAATCATTATGTAGATTCTTAAACTCTACAATGAATTGAGAAAATTATGTAATTTCTAAAATAATCCTCATGCCTTTTATTCAATAGGGTCATAAATGCCATTTCAAATGAAGTTGTTTATATAATGTCTAACAAAATGATTGATGAAGGTGGGGATGATGATCTGAATATGGGAAAACTAGTTATTATTATGCTAGCTCCCTCATCAGTATTAAAAATGTGTGATTATGATCGTCTCAAGTTAACCACTTGTGAATGGGGTTTAGGTGTCAAGTTTTATGTGTTTTTGATGATCAAATTACGAGTTAATTAGCTTTTAAAAACTCATGTATAACAAATAAAATGCAGAGAAAAAACACACAACAATCACATAATATTATGGATGATAACGGAGTTCACCCCTCCTAGGCTACATCTCCATAGACCTGTTCCAACTAGTTAGGCCCTCTTGGAATTAAGAGTCAAATGTCTTATTACAAGCACCTGTAGTGCTCCAATGGATTTGAAACCTACTCCATTGGCTTCAGAAGACATAAATACCCCAAAAATGACTATTTAATATCTGAAATTGGTTTCTAGCTGATCTAGGTTTGACCTCCCATCCTAGTGGCCAAGGGCTTGTTTAATCTCCAAAGTGACAAAAAACACTTTCATAAGTGCTCCAACGCCTCTACAAACTATACCACTGTGTTCAGAGCATAAAATTCATCTAAAAGTGGTTGTTCATTCACTCCATTTGACTTTTAGCTGATCTAGGCATGGCCTTCCTTCCTAGTGGCCCTTAGCTTCGAAATTCTTCAAGGTGACAAAAACGTCTGTAGAATTTCTCTTCTGCCTCTGCAAGTTGTTCCAATAGATTCAAAGCATGCCAATCTACTAGGAATGACTATTCTTGAGCAAAAATTGGTTGAAATTTTCTCAAGATAGGGTTCATTTAATTTTCCCCTATATTTTGCCTCTAAATCTGGAGAAACTCCAGTTAAGGGTGCCAAATTTGGTGGTAGCTCATGGTTTAGCGGGTCTGTTGAAATATCTGCTATCTTAACAGTGGATTTAATTAATGGATAAGCTCACTTAATTACGCACTAAGTGCAGTTAGAGTTGGACGCTAAGTCTAGGGCATATGGCGCGGTCTTGTGGGAGGAGGGCTGGTCCGCGGGGCTAGCCCCCTCCATTCCGCCATCGGACATCTACATAACCTTGAAATATATGTTGGGCGAATTCCTTTTCAAGGAACAAGGCATGGCGCATTGGCAAGAGCGGAGGTTGGCGTCAGGGTGGTCGTGGGTTTGACCCTGACCCCCACGCATATGATATATGTTTTTCCACATTTCAATATATGCGCTCCAAACGAAACCTTTATAAAACCTTTGAATATGCTCCACCCATATAATTATTCGGGACTATGGTTTGAAATTTGGCTATGAAACATTACCACCGTAATGTATAACTCGACCATTGCAATCTATATTTCGAACTTGCCACCGTAATTAAACCATGTAGTCACAGACCATAGTTTTAATAAATGTCAAACTTTGCAATAAAATACAACCTATAGTTTCAACCTTAGGTTAGCACATATGTCACCACATAAATATCAAACCTGAACCTTAGCACATAGTTGAAATTCGAATCTGACCTTGGAGAGGGGGTCCACCAGGGGAGACATGTGGCAGTCCCTAGTTGGGTTGTCCTCCCACATAATAAAAAAAATTCGAATTCAACTTTAGGAGGACCTTAGGAGGACAATGGGCAATTTCACCTTCTCAAACAAAACTAGCGAATCCCGCAGTGACACTTACGATGGTCCCATTGGAAAAAAAACTGAAGAAGACTCCCTGCATGCTGATTGGGCTAACATGTCATCAATCTGTAATTTTTTTTTTTAAATTCCCTATTCTTAATGACGATCAACAGACTATAACTTTTTCATTCGAACTCAGTTTTCGACGAAATGAGTTGCGTTGGATTCCTGGTGACGGACCGGTCGCTGTCGTTCTAGTGTGGTTCAATTATGAGCACTTTGAATTTTTAGCTAATTTTTTCCCATGATCCAGATTCCGATCACTCATTCCCACTAACATGCTTTTGGACCCACAAAATTTGGTTATATCATGAGAGTTGAATACTCTTCTATTTCCCAAGTTCTATCATCTTGATTCTACTTGTAAAAATTGTCATAACAACCACTTGGGTTTATTGACATGTCTTGCCTTGCAAATGGCTTCGCTCTTCAACCACTGTTCTCCTTTTGCTACTAACCCAATCCAACACTTGTTGGTTGCTTGCTGACTGATATAACACTTTTCTATACCAAATCGATTCCTTGGTGCTTGAAAAACTAACTGATTTCCTTCCCACTAAAAATCATGTTCCTCCTTTTCAAAAACATGGATTCGATGCAAGCTTCTCCTAGGAAACGACTATTATAAATTAAGCCCATCTGAGTGAACTACAACAATGAGTTCCAACATCAATAATAATAAGAAAATAAATGACCATTATTTTACCTCCATGGTTCCAAATTCCACATCTAGAAGAATGCATTCGCCATCTCCTTCTCTTCTTGGCGTCAACACATAAAATGGTCTACAATGGCTGCAAAATTTTTTTTTGACATCTTGTCACCAACACAACCATCACTCTGAAATACAAATCATGCAAGAAACATAACTTGATGACATATCCTCTTGCTCCTTCAAAGCAACAAATTTCACATCATGTGAACATCGCCATGTACTCTTACATCTTTGTGTCAAAACTTATCTACCAAACACAAGTCAAAAAAAACATGCCTCTTCAAATGACTGACTCTTAAGTCAAGCATAAGCATGTGTAATAATTTGACGATTCTTTTCCCAAAACAAAATGAATTTCACATTTCATGAAACACTTCGTCAACATCTCCTTTTCATCTTTGGAGAAAAAATCAACTCTTCCAAGTCGATATGACATGCAAGTAACACAAAATCAACCAACACAAGTCGAAACTCATGCATGTGCAAATGATCAACACTCTCAAGTTGACAACATATATGTTAAAAAAAGTAATCGATCAACACAATTCAATTACTCATGCATGTTCAAGCACAATGAAACCATCAAAATTCCACTGTTCATAGACACAAAATCTCATGCATGTATAGAATTCGTCAACTCTCTCACAGGTACAATCATAAGTACAAGAACCCATTCATATGTACATGTACTTAAAGAGCTGAAATGAAGAATTTTTTTTGCACTAAAGTGAGTCAACATACTCCTCTTTCAAATACCTTCTTGGCGTAAACATGTAGCATGCATTCAATTGGAAAAGAATGCATCAATCATCAAAAGACATGCAAATCCTTAATTGGATAAGAAATCTAACCATTTCTTACCAAACCATTTCAATGGCGCTTCTTTCAACTGCACATCATCATGTGAATTATCCTAACCCACATCAATTATGGAATCTTATTTTTCATTCTTGACATTATTTTTCTCCACCTTCTTCAAATGTCGTGGATGACTTGCTGGATACAACGTCCAACACTTGTCTACAAGGTGACCTTGCTTATGGGAATGAGTGAAAAACAATTGCATCTTCTTTTCAACATGGTTTGCTTTGTCCAATGGACCTTTGCCTTGTTGCCTCCTTTGTTTTAAAAGTTTCCTGTGCATGGCTATCTTCTTCCAACACTTTGAAACATTAGGGTTATCCAAACCACAAAAGGAACATGCAAACTTTCTCCAAATATTATGTGAGAATTTGCCATGTTTATCATAATCAAAAGCAACTTGATTAAAAGCATATTTATACCTTGAACATTCACCTTTGTCGCCTTCTTGAGGAGGTAAATTTGATGAGGTAGTGACTCTTTTCAGAATACTGAAAATGCATTCAAAGACATTAGAGCTTTCAACATCCTCTTGTTTGCCATTCTAATTAGCTACATGCTTATGAGCACCTTCTTGCAAAGTGGGTGTAAAAATTTTGCATTCATCATGAACACAATCTTCAAAATCTTGAAGTAATGAATATGAAATGAAAGTCCTTCTTGGAACACCTTCATGTGCCTCCTTAACTTTAGAGCTTTCTCCATCATGTTGTCAATAACCAAGACCCAATACTTATGCCTTTCATCAACAATAATTGGTTCAACTATGCCTTGTACATGTTTTCTCAATCCTTTACCTTCATAGCCCATCTTCATCAATAATTTGGACCCTATTCCTCTAGTGTGTCTTTCCAAAGCACCTACACATTCATCTTGAGAGGAAATTGAAGATAAAATTGAATTGCATACCTCTTTTTCATGCTCATATATGTCTAAGGCTTCTTGGCATCATGGAGCTGAGTCTCCATATCATGCATTCTTGCTAGGTTTTCATTTACAATATGGAGCTGAGTCTCCATCTCATGCATCTTTTCAAGAAGCTCTTACTTCTCCTCCTTCATGGAAATCAACTGCTCTTGAATTTTAATGATGTCCCTCTTATTTCATACTTCTCTTGCATCATATCAATCATGATGAAGATCTTCTGTAACATTTCTTTACCAAAATTTTTTTCTAGGGAAGGTGGATTAGAAACATTTCTTAATGAAGTTGCCATCACACCTGCAATGTATACAAAGCTTATTTGTTGTGATTTGAGAATTCAGTTCTCAATTTTGTCCTTCTCCTTCACACATAAACTTGCACACAATTAAATTCTCCTTGCACAAATTAAAAAACCAATAGCTAATTATTCTAGCTAACCTTGGCTAAAATGAGCTAAACTTTTCCTCTGATACCAACTTTATCTGAATATGGGAAAAATAGTTATTGCTATGCTAGCTCCCTCATCAGTATTAAAAATGTGTGATTAGGATCATCTCAAGTTAACCACTTGTGAAGGGGTTTATGTGTCAAGTTTTATGTGTTTTTGATGATCAAATTATGAGTTAATTAGCTTTTAAAAACTCACATTAGGGGAATTTTGAGGTCTAAAATAGGCCTCCTAAAGAAATTATAAAATAATAGTGGAAATAATAAGATAATATTTGATGAAATCATCAAATTTTAGAGGGGAAAAAGAAAAAATTACTTTTTCAACTCGTATTTTCAAATTATCTCCCAATTTTTTTACTCAAATTTCGAGCATAAGTACTCGTTGGATGCAAATTTTAATTCCTCATCCAAGGAGTACCCATGTTGCATACTTTCGATGGACCCTGCTACACGAAAAAATGAGAAATGCAGGACAAACGTGTTTTTAATCACTTTTTTTCATGTATTTCTCATTTTTCACGTAGCAAGGTTCATTGAAAGTATGCAACATGGGTAATCCTTGGATGAGGAATTAAATTTTTCATCCAACGAGTACTCCCGCACGAAATTTGAGTAAAAAATTTGGGAGATAAGTTGAAAATACGAGTTGAAAAAATAGTTTTATTATTTTAATTTTTTTTAATCTTTTTACTCTTTTTCTTAAAAAATGGTGAATCATCCCCATGGTTGACATCATAATCTTGAATCCTATTGGTTCTTATAAAGTTTATTTTGGTTGTAAATTTTTCTTAGGAGGCCCATTTTAGACTTCAAAATTCCCCTAATGTGTACAACAAATGAAATGTTGAGAAATAACACCCAACAATCACATAATACCATGTGATGATAACGGAGTTCACCCCTCCTGGGCTACATCTCCATGGACCTGCTTCAATTAGCTAGGTCCCCTTGGGATTAAGAGTCAAATGTCTCATTAAAAGCACTTGTATTGCTCCAATGAATTTTTATCCTGCTCCATTGGCTTCAGAAGACATAAAAACCCCAAAAATGATTATTCAATCTCTGAAATTAGTTTCAAATTGATCTAGGCTAGACCTCCCATCCTGGTAGCCACGGGCTTGTTTAATCTCAAAAGTGAAAAAAACACTTTCCTAAGTGCTCCAATGCCTTTGAAAACTATACCATTGTGTTCAAATCATCAAATACATCTAGAAATGACTGTTCATTCACTCCATTTGGCCTTCAGTTGATCTAGGCATGACCTTCCTTCCTAGTGGCCCTAAGCTTCAAAATTCTTCAAGGTGACGAAAACCTTTGTAGAATTACTCCTATTCCTATGCAAGCTATTTTAATGGATTCATAGCATGCCAATATGCTATTAATGATTATTCCTGAGCAAAAATTGGTCAAAAATTTCTCAAGATAGGGTTCATTTAATTTTCCCCTAGATTCTGCGCCAACTTTGGTGGTAGCTCCTGGTTTAGCGGGTCCGCCGAAATATCCAATATCTTAACAATGGTTTTGATTAATGAATAAGATCACTTAATTACGCACTAAGCGCAGTTAGATTTGGATGCTAAGTCTTGGGCATGATATGTCGCGGTCTTGTGGGAGGACAGCTGGCCCCCTCTAATCTGCCATCGGACATCTGCATAACCTTGAAATATATGTTGGGTGCATTCCTTTTCAAGGAACAAGGCGTGGCCCATTAGTAAGGGCGGAGGTTGGCGCCGGGGTATTCGTGGGTTCGACCCTGACCCCCGCACATATGATATATGTTTTTCCACATTTCAATATATGTGCTCTGAACAAAACCTTTGTAAAACCTTTGAATATGCTCCACCCATATAATTATTACGGACTATGGTTTGAAATTTGGCTATGAAACCTTTACACTATAATGTATAATCCGACCATTTCAATATGTATTTCGGACTTGCCACCGTAGTTAAACCATGTAATTTAAAACTATAGGTTTATATATATGTCGCGGACCATAGGTTTAATACATGTCAAAATTTGCAATAAAATACAACCCATAGTTTTGAACTTAGGTTAGCACATATGTCACCACATAAATATAAAACCCGAACCTTAAAACAAAGTTGAAATTCGAATCTGACCTTGGAGAGGGGGTCCACTGAGGGAGACACGTGGCGGTCCTTGGTTAGGCTGTCCTCCCACATAATTAAAAAAAAAATTGAATTCAACCTTAGGAGGACCTTAGGAGGACATTGGGCAATTTCACCTTCTCAAACCAAATTGGCAAATCTTACAGTGACACTTGTCACAGTCCCATTAGGAAAAAACTGAAGAAGATTCCCTGCATGCTGACTAGGCTGCCATGTCATCAGCCTGTACTTGTTCTGCATTTTTTTTTAAATTTACATGTTCTGAACGACGATGAGTAGACTATAAATTATTCATCCGAACTCATTTTTTGACGAAACGAGTTGCGTTGGATTCCTAGCGACGGGATATTCGTTTTCGTTCTAGTTTGGTGCAATTCTGAGCACTTTGAATTTTTAGCTAATTTTTGCCCCTAATCTAGATTCCGATAAGATGATGTGTGGCGTTTTTGGTAGGAGATTTACAACGTAGTATGGGAGAGATATTGTAGTGTCCATAATAATTGTAAACATTTATATTTCAAGTCTTTGTAAAATGAACCATTAGATCAAAAAAATAATAATAATAAAACATAATGGTGATTCAATTAAAAGATTAATAACAAACCAATATAGATCCATCCTAATTATGGAGGGATCAAATATTTTGAGGGGAAAACCACCTCTCTCTCTCTCTCTCTCTCTATATATATATATATATATATATATATATATATATATATAGATAAACAAATATTTAATGCATAAACACACACATATATATAACTAGATGCATAAACATTGATTTATATGTATAATATACATCTTTTTCTCTCAGGATTTTCCTCTCAAGGTTCGACATTGCAGCTCATTAAATCTCTAGTGTCTGACATTCCTGTTTTACGTCGGTCCTGACCTCTATATTCCCTTTTTCTCTTTTTGGCATGGTGGACTATCTGCATTGTCCTTCTATATAAGGATCTTGGCCAGATTTGGCCTTTAAATGCTCCTTGTATTTTGTGTTTTTATTTGATTGTCTTGGAGAGCTAGACTTTATAGGTATGTCCACGTTGGGTGGTGATTCTATTGAGCATGAGGTTCTCATCCAAGCCATGATGGTTGTGAAGATGGCATACGCTAAATCTAATTTTCCTAGTGGGTAGGGGTTGGGGAAGGGCCTAGTACGTTTGACTTCCTTGGGACACATCAACTGCATGTTGTGGCATAATCTCTTGACGCTCTCGGATAGGAAGGGTCATAGGCGAAATTCGAAGGTGGTAAAAAATATTCATGTGCCCAAGTTGCTAAGCTTCGGTCATGATGTTCTCTGGGATAAAGTAGTTAGTTTGTAGAGGCATGCCTTAGTGGAATGTTGGATGTTTGTAGATATGACAGAACCAGAGACGTGGGATTATGTTAGTACACGTTGACATCCTATCCTAAAATATTCCCCCAAAGTTATTTTTTGATGAATTTATGGTTCGGGATTCATTTCCTTCATTAGGATGATACAAATAAAATTCAAAAGACTCCTTGCGTTTGTGGTCATAGATTTTTACAACTTCATCGATGGTATATCATATTTAATCGTCTCTCTGATACCCCGAGCTCTAAATTTGTGTCGGTCAAACTTCTTGGTATGCCATTAAAATCCTGGATGCGCGAGATATTTAAGGAGATTGGTAATTCCATCGAGCATTTTTTTTATATGGATGCAAACATTTTTGGGGCCAGAGATAAGCACATTGCTTATATGTTGGTGGAATTAAACTTCTCAGGAGGCCTTCCTAAGGACATTGACCTAGAGTGGGGGGCCATAAAACATCAATAACGAATTGATTTTTGGGGGATCCCCTTTCGTTGTCTCATTTGTCATCACACGATACATCTCATGGCTCACTGTCCCTACAAGTCTCGACACTAGGTAGGAGGTATGCACTAGAGGCTAGTTCATGGTGGTCATGTTGTGAAGGACCCTGCTCCACGTTCATCACTTGTGCATCCAATTATTCCTCACTCTCGAGAGTCTGATTTGGATGTGATATCTTCATAACATATTCCTTCTTCTACTTCACCATCTCCTTATTATTTGGAGGATTTGGGTACTCAGACCATTAGGATTTGGAGGTCCCTTCTCCCCTCTTGGCTCATGAGTCTTGCGCCTTTTCGAACTCTTGTGATCCTATATCGTCTGATGATATCAAGATCTCCACACCTCTTTTGATTATTAGACCTGAGATTTCGCCTCTCTCTCTCCTTGTTGTTTTGTCTCTCCCCTTTTCTGCTCCATCCTCATGCGCAACGTTGTCCATTATGCCTTATTTTTCTTGTATTCCCTTGTGTTCTCCTATACATTTTTCCCCGAAACCCTCCCTTGTCCCTCAGATATGGGGTATCTATATTCCTTGTACTTCCTCTTTCGTGGTTGATCCAATGGTCGATGCTTCTGGGTTGGGGAGCATTCATGTCTCCTCTCTGGCGGATGTTTGCTCGATTGATTCATCCCATCACAATTATGTGGGAATAGATATCGACCTCCTTATGAGAAAACTAACTATGGTCTTAGCATCACTTTCTATTCACAAAGCGGATGCTACTCACCAGTCTCCCTCCATCAGCCTTGGATTTACCTTGAACATTACTATCCACAAGAAAGGGGGTAGAGGAAGTAGGCATTTCTATGGTTAATATTATGAAAAATCATTATTTTTAGCTTTGAATGGCACTCTCCGGGACATCCCTATAATTTCTTCTCATGACACTCGGGCCCTTAGAGATTCAATGTCTGCGACAAGGGTTTCCTAATGAAAATTTTATCCCTCAATTTAAGGGGTTTGGGAGACTCCTCCAAACGAGCACCCCTTAAACTTTTGATTGATTATGTAGAGCATGTTTTGATATTTATCCAAGAAACTATGGCCTCAAATATTATCTGGTGGTTTGGTGGAAATATGGAATCCACAATCGGTAAATGTTACAAAATTTAATTTTTTTGCAAGTATCTTCTCACTGGTTTCATTTGGGGTTTCCCATATTTCTTACATTTTATTAATCTATATGCTCCCTGTCATGAGAGAAGGGTTTTTTGGGACCGGATGGCAGTTTATGGTATTCTGAGTATTGGGTCTGTACTCATTGCTGGTGACTTCAATCCTACGCTTGCTAGTGATGAAAGTTGGGGACCTCATAGCCGACATGATTATCTTGGTCGTTCCTCAAAAACTTGTTTGAGGAAAATCACCTGTGGGACGTGCGGTTCGTTCCTTTGGTTCCTAGCTAGAGAAATGGTAGATTAGGCACAAATCATTTTGGAAAAAGACTCAATAATTTTTTGTTCCATGAGAACTTTATGGAGTCATTGGGTAATTGTAGATCATTGGTGGTGCAGACTAAATTATCGGACCATCTTCCCATCATTTTGTAGTGGAGAGGGGAGGCTTCTCAGAGGGGCATTCCCTTTAAGTTAAACAGGATGTGGTTACAAGATGACTCATTCAATACTCTTGTAAGGGATATATGGCCTTCTGGGACCTTTCAAAATAATTTATCTGCTATCGATTTGATTATGCAGAAGTTAAATTCTCTGAAGCGAGAAGTTCATAAGTGGGAACAAATTCAAAAGGAAAATATGAAAAGGGATATAGACTAGATAATGGTTGAAATGGAATATCTTGGACTGCATATGGACCTTGTTTATCCTTCAGTTTCACAGATGAATAAATTGTAGGATCTGGAAATGGAAAAAATACGCATCCTAAACTTTCAGGAGGCCACTTGGTGCCTTAAACGTCGTGTTATATGGATCAGAGAGGGTGAGCGCAATACTAAATTATTTCATCACTTTTCTAATCCAAGGAGGAATAAAAGTGCTATATGGGAGTTGGAAAATATGGAGGGGGGTATGGATCACACTACATAAGACATTCAACAGGAGGTTGTAAAATATTTTTAAGGCCTACACTCAGCTCGTACTGGGTGGATTATGCATATATGATGTGGGCTATAGAAAAATTTCCATGTATGTTTTCGGAGGTATCAATTGAAGCCCTGTTTAGACCTATCTCATTGGAAGAAATTTCGGTAATTTTCAAATATTTTGCAAAATACTAGAGCTCTATTCCAGATGGTTGGATGATGGAGTTATTTCTTCACTTTTTTTATCTTGTGGGTTCAGACTTACTCAATATGGTGCAAAGGAATCTCATACTTCTGGCAAGGTTTCAGGTGGGATAAATTCGAAATTTATCACTCTTATTCCAAAGTCCTCAGATCCCATTAAGTTTTTAGATTTTTGGTCGATTTCACTTTGTAACATCACAAATAAGTTTATCTCAAAAATGATTGCAGGAAATATTAAGCAAGTATTATCTACATATATCTCACCGTAAAAATTCAACTTTCTATCTAGCCAATAGATACATGACACAGTCGCAACAACTCAAGAATGTTTACACTCCATCTACACTAAGAAGAAAGAGCCTATCATTATGAAATTAGATTTTCATAACTCTTATGACTGTATTTATTGGGATTATTTACATATTATCCTTCTAAAAATTGGATTATCAGTTGATAACATTGCTTGGATTATGGCTTGTGTGTCCTCTACAAACTTTGTGATGTTAATAAATGGTTTCCTATAATAGTTTTTCCCAGCTGGTAGAGGTCTACGTCAAGGATGCTATTTGTCTCCTTTATTATTCATATTAGTCACGGATGGTATCAGTCTGAAGCTAAAGGATGCACATTCCCTGGGTACATTTCAGGGTTTACAGGTATCCCACATTGTTTCTATTACACACCTCTTTTTTGTTGAAGATTCTTTAACTTTTGGATTGGTATCATGGGAGAAATGGTTGGCCTTTTATCATATCATGGTTAGGTTTGGGGCGGCCTTGGGATTAATCATGAATGGTAGTAAATCTACTCTTCTATCCTCTTATGTTGACTAGGAATATATTCTTCGCATTTTCTAGATTGTTTAATGTGGAGATATCTCCCATTAAGGGTGGTTTCACATTTCTAGGTTTTATATTGAATCCTAATCACTATATAATATCAAATTGGGTATGGCTAGTGGATAAGTGTTATACAGTATTTTTTCACACTATTAGTCTCATATCCTGAAGTGTCACACTTTGTGTCATCGATGCCACAAGTGTCACAAAGTGATGAAAGATGTCACAAATAATGTATTCGCCATGAAACATGTTTTTGGATATCAGAAGAATATTCTTAAATAAGTGGAAGAAAACTTGCCTTGAAATAATTCTGGTGAACTTGTTAAAATACCTTATTTTTCATGCTCAACGCGATTTTCATGCTAGTTTCTCACGCTGATAACTCGGGTCATTTTATATGAATCGCGATGCCAACGTGAATTTTAGAAGGCAAATCCACATTGGTCCTCTTCAAGTAGTTTTTCCCAAAAATGGAGGAGAATATTCTCTTACTCGAAAGCTCGAGATCAACGATGTGGTTTCACATAGTTGATGATTGGAATGGGACCTCCCATTCCTGGCCTTAGATCCTCCTTCGATTGATCTCTCGCTTGAGATGTGGAACTCCTCCCTCTTTTCATGGATCCTCAACTCCCTCTCCTTCTATATAAATCAATTTCCCACTATCCACTATGGTTAGTGAGGTTGACCAATAGGTTTGTTGTTGGCTGGTTGGTTTCCATCCTAGTACTAAATTATGCCCAAATGTTGCCCATTTGCAAAAGAGAAAAGGTGTTTGAAGGCTAATAATTGGACTTGGAATCTCACTTGAAGGAAGCTTCCAACATCAAGGCTTCATTGATTGTAATTCTCCCGTTTCCATCTATTAATAATATAATATATTTTTTATTTCCATAAATGTGTCAATTATTGTCCCTTTATTGTAATTCTCCTTGATCTGTTACATAATTTACATTAGAGAATGTTATGTTTTGCATATTTTTTTGTCTCCACTTGATCTTTCTTGCAGGAACTCATCTACACCAGCAAATAGGAGATCGTGAGCTTGGAAGCTAAAGAGTCAAGGGCGACATCAAGGGCATTAGCATTAGAGAGAGGTAGGAGATCCATCCTCCTTCACATTTTATAGTATGAATTAGGAAAGATTGCATGTAGTTGTCTTATGTAGTTTCTAGATCCTCCCATAGTACTAGAGGGATCGTTTCTATCCACAGAAAGGATTGCTTGCACAACAAGAGGTTTCATAAGAGTCTTTCCCTATGGATATAACATTGGCTTATTATGGGAGGGTGGTATAGCTTGATCCAATCAATCCTACAATAAATTTTGGTATTCTGGACGCACCTATTTTGACTTCCTTCTTTCATTATTAATATAATCAATGTGATTATGACACACTTTCTGTGGTCTAGAAATCAGGGTCACCAGAAATTTCACCTAGTAAAGTATGAGGCTATTGCTAAAGGGGCCGAGGTTGGTTGATGTGCTATTTTGGATTTAAAGAGTTTTGGTTGGGCCTTTTTAACTAAATCTTTATGGCAGACTATATTCGGTAGGGGTATATGACAAGTTATTATTGATGAGAAGTAATGAAGAGGTAGAGAATTTTATGTCTGGTACAAAGGGGCATGGTTGGGATTAAAAAAGGCTCATACATATGGTTGAGTCTCATAGAGGTGAGAAAATTTCTGTTAGATAAGATGTTTTGGTCATTTGGCAAGGGAAACCAAATTATGATTGGTTTGGATCATATTCTAGGCGTCGCTCCATCTCCTTTTTACAATATATACTTTATTGTTGCGTTACATAATAGAGGTATTTTTTTCTTGGATCAAGCCATTTCTCGAAGGAAGTTGGATTTTCCTATCTAATATGGAAGATCGCGATGGAGATTGGGTTATTGGGTGAACAACTTGGAACCACCTTATACATGTATTTAAAAATGTTGGATTCATTCTAAAAGAGTTGGGTGATTATCTGGTGTGGAATGGTGTTTTGAAGTAGGGATCGATGGTGGACTGTGGTCTTAGAGGTTTACCAACACATTTTAAAATATGAAAATCCCATAAATGACATCTACTAGTACAAAAAAGTGTGGAGATGAAATGTTCCTTATAAAGTGGTAATTTCTTGTTTGCTGGATTGGAATAACAAAATCCTTACTTTGGATAATATTTTTAAAAGGGTTTTCTTAGGCCCATGGTGGTGTGTTTTCTATCATACAACTCTAGAGGACGTTACACATATCTTCATACAATGCCCCTTGTCAGTGGAGGTATGTGTTGAAAAGTGTAACTAGGTTCGGTCTTCATAATGACTTATAATTATGAATTTATTGTAATGTTTTCTTCATGGGTTTCATCAGCAAGAATATTTTATTATAGGTCGAAGACTTCTTCTTGATGTCTTTAGGGATTTTCCATCTTGTCATAAATATAATTGGATTCATGTATATGAATTTATATTACACTTGTGAAAGGACACATTGTTGATGTAAATAGTATACTCCAAGACCCTTTCACTAGGTCCATTGATGTCAGCTCAAAGTATGATGTAAATCCCCTTGAAGAAGTCATCCTACCTACCAATGATCATGTCAGCCTAGAGCAGAAGAACGATCACTATAAATAGAGTGACTCGATCTCATTGTAAAGAACCTATCTTGGTAAAGGTATGCAATCAAGATCCAAATTGCAGTGCAGAAAGGAGAAGGATATACATTGAAGGGTGAAGGAAACAAGGCATGCAAGAAAAGGGTTAAGTCTGCTACAGTAGTGCGAGAACAAGTCTGCAATAAGGAGAAAAGTTTGGATCTGAAATTAGTGTGAAAAGAAGGATTGTAATAGGATTGCGAAAGAGATATCTCAGCGAAGAAAAGTTACCTATGTTTGGATCCATACCTATCTCGCATAAACTTAGAAGTAGCCACAACGTGAAGAAGAAAGGAGGATAAGGCTACAAAGTGATTAGGACCTTCTTGTTTTGGTCTTGTTCTGCACTCATACCTCATATATCTCGGACGTCTTTGGTGTCATTCAAGGACCTAGTTCTTGAAAACTGATACAAGTAAGGTGCAGAAAGAAGACCTACAAAGGGAAACTAAGTAGGTCGAGAATAATACTGTCAGGGGCAACTGAGATAGAGAGCGAGCTTCTCTAGTATTGGTGTAATAAAATGCAGAAAATGAAGTTCATCATAAGGAGTCGAGAAGAGCAGTAAAAGGGTAGTGAAAAGGGTCTTGGAGGAACACTTCAATCAAGAGTCTTTTTCATGGTCATGGTAGTCATCAGTTGAAGATATATAAGAAGAATCACTTTCGGGTTTTCCTCTCCAAGAGGGAGAGGTTTTGGCCTTGGATTTAAGAGCCTAAACTTTGTGTCTCTTTTGCTTTGATAATTGACTTGATGAAAGACATAATAAGCTAATGAATAAAATATCTAAGTAAAATAAGCATAACAAGTTCACAAGTAATTATCATAAATGAGAAATGAATTAAAATCCCTGATTTCTCAACATGGTATCAGAGCTAAGGTGTTGAATACAAGAAAGGGCTATTTGACAAGAAGACACACAAGTATCAAGAGATCAATGATCATTTTTCTAGAAGACACCAAAGAAAAATTCATAAATTGACATTAAAGAGCTAGTATTCAGATCTAAGGATATCTTCATTCATTCAAGAAAGGAGCAGCTTGTAGAAATTGAAGAAACCCTCAAGTCATCTCAATAATATCAAAGACCTTTCTCAAAGGATCCATACATTAAGGACACCGTGTTGAATCCATCACCATAAACAACTATTTGGTGTTAAAATAAAGTCAACATTGTTGGAGACATCATCAAACCACTTGATGAAGTCAACCTAAGAAGGAGATTTCACTACTATCTATATCATCATCAAGGAAGAAGCTAGTAGAGGAATAAATCATCTATTCAAGTAAGTATATTTATGTCTTCATTTGAATCTATCAAAATGTCTTTTGCAAAGAAAGAAACAAATTAGTCGAGGTTACAAACTTTCTTGCATGGAAGAAAATGACAAATCTAAATTTGATTGAAAATGCAGTTATGGATTACATCAAAGGGCCAGTGACTAAACCTTCACAAGAAGGTACTCAAGCACATGCCAAATATATGAAGGGAGACATAAGATCCCATAGGATTCTTATAGAATCCATAAAGGAATCTCTCATCCCCTATATATCAAAACTAGAATATTCAAAAGAAATATATGACAAATTGGTGGAGCTATTCTCGGTCAGTACTGCAGGAGAAGTAATATCTCTAAGACACGAACTATACAAGTTAAAGTTGTTAAGAGAGGAAAGAATCAATTCATATTTTATGAATATTTCTAAAATACGAGATCAACTATAGGAATTGGGAGAAGTAATGTCTGATAGAGAAATGACTAAAGTGGTGTTGAATGCTCTACCAGAGGGATGGGGAAACTTTACTTCAAGAATATATGGGAAGAAAGAAGCAACATCATTCCAGGATCTATGGTCTCTATGTAAGATAGAAGAGACTAGATTAAAAGCTAAAATTGATACAGGATCAAATGAAAAAAATCAAGCCTATGGTGCCATGTCAAGGAGGAAAGGAAAATTTGGTAAGTTTATTCCTCTAAAGAAAAGAAGAAACATGGATAAGATATGATTATATGGTTGTAATGAACTTGGGAACTATAAAAAGTATTATCCCAAATCTAATAAGGACAAGAGGAAAAAGGAAGAAGCCCATGTTGCCAGAGAAATAGAAGAACCTGATTCAAATAATCCTAAGAAAGAAGAAGTGAAATATCTCTACCATGATTGAGATCAAATTCCTCTTTAAGAGAACTATAAGGAAAAAACCCTCTAGTGGAGGTTATAAAGGAGGTTTTTAGTGTTATAAAATTGGCCAAAATTTTCAAAAAAAAAAATTCTACAACATCTGTTTTTGGTAACAGAGGTTTTGATGGAGCTTCTAACGGAAATTCAACAGAACTAAAAAAAGGTGGGCGACCGATGCTTTTTATGGATGCTTTTCTCATTAGTGCGTGCATCATGCATGAATGCACTGGTGCATTTTTAACCTATATGCACTGGTATTGAAACTATACCAAGCATCGAGATGGAAAACAAATTTCAGAAGCCTCAGGACGTTTAGCAACATCCCGATGTGTGTCACCCACAAATATGCACCGAGCCGATAGAAGGCGAATGCACCAGCGCCGTTAAGGTGAAAAAACGCACTGGGTCACTAAGGTGTTAAAACACATCGGGGTGTTAAGTTATAAAAACACACTGGTGCATCAAAGGAAAACCAAACCGGTGCATGTAATGCCTATCCGCGCAGGTCGTAGTCGTCGATAAAGCACACCTAGCGTTCTAATTGGTATTGGTATTTGGTGCGGTGCTCATAGGTTGTAGAAATGCATCGGTGCGCAATATCATACAAACACACCAGTGCGCGGTAACTAACATGCACCGGTGTTCATTTTCTATTTTTTAGAAACATCGACCTGTGATAGTGCAATTATTGTGATTTTTTTAAATTCATTATTCATCAAAAGTCGACACATATCTTATAACAGTATTCATATCAATTAAATTTTTATTAATGCATTTGAATGTGATGTTTGGATGAATTTGTTATATCATATCATCAGATTTCACATCTCTTCATTATAATATTTAATCATCCATATATTTAATCAGTGGTGCAACATTTCACAGTGACAATCGAGAACGCAATAGAATAAATTAAAACATATTTTATTATATATATATATATATATATATATATATATATATATATAAGACACTCTTTTCCATACAAAATGGGACAGTTATTGGTATCCCTTTGTCTTTCAATTGGGACACTTTGTCGATTGCATTAAACAAAATGTCTCATTTCACAAACAAATATTTCAAAAAATACAATGCCTTGCTTTGATATCCAAACATATTGATTATCATTCTTCGCTGGAACTGCTGTCACTGCTTGAGGTACTTCCATGACTTGGGATATTTGGAGGAATGTTTTGTTCATTGTGTTGGTTGTTTTCTTCTTCTTCATGTTCCATATACAAACATAAAAATAAAGTGTGTATATACATTCGAATAATGAAAACTTCAATATTAAATAATGTACATCAAAGTAAATTAAAAGGAAATGTACCATAGCAAGAATTGAATCATGAACTATACACATCCTTTCAAAACCAAATTTCATGCCATCTTTCAAGAATTCATTTGTTGGCGCAATTCCATACTTTGTTTCCTATAAGTTTTATACCCCATAACAAATCATATATTTAATATAAAATATTTTTTTGTTCTATTAATTATAGATGGAGCTAAGTAAAACAAGATAAATGCTTAGAAATTCTACAATTAATTTTTGATATGCCAACATATACTGACAACACATATTTAACCCACTATCAATCAATTCTTCAGATGGTTCTTCTTTGTATGTTAGCCCCTGTTTGAAGACACTTAATGATGATTGTTGTAAAACAAATTAAAATATACAAAATTGAAATCTAGTTAAGTTGTTATAAGGAAGTAACAATTACTCACAAACATATATATCAACCATTTTCTTCCTTTTCGTCCAGTTTTATGTGCTGAATGGGTTCCATTTTATTTTATTTTCTGCAAGAAAATACATGAAAATTAATATTTAATGCTAAATTATTTATTTATTGTACCTAATCAAAAAATTCAATGATTACATATTACATTTGAAGCACGTTGTTGTTGAGATGACTCATCGTTTGATGCAATTATGTCCATTTGTTTGACCATCTCCTTGTACACCTTTTTGTACATTCCTACTGACATGTTTCTTATATCATCTCGTTCATCCTTTGATATTTTCATAATCTTCCTGAAAAAGTAACATGACATTAAACTATTTAATTTGTATACTAATATATGAAAAATAAACATAACAAAAGTGATATTTATAAATGATTGCTTTGTAGTAATATATACATATAATTCTAGAAAAAAATTTAAAGGAATATTACTTTTTCAATCATTCTTTTTTGTTGTTGTACGTTTTTTCTATTAAAAGTCTGACATGTCTCATTGACCAATTCTATGGAAACTCTTCCTGTAGTTTAAATAAAATTTGGTTCTTGGAATCATTGGATTGATTTTTATATTGTAAGTGGAAATAATGTCTATACATTCATTCCACTAGATCCCTCAAAGTTTTGTAAAAGTTTTTCCCCCTTTCGTTAACCTCCAACACCACTCCAGATGAGCTAAGGAGTAATTCATTTTCATTTGCATGTTCTATGTTTTTCTTTTCTTAGAACAACATTACTTTTCGTTGTTGTTGGTCCCTGTAGAACATTAAACATATATTAAATAATAGATTGTTTGAAACATGTTATCTAATATTTTTAAGTATATTATTAATGAAAATTCAAAAAATAAACTCATTTGGATCGATAGTATTTTTCCATTAGCCTGATTCATCCTTCTGCAATTTTTCCATTAAGCTTTTACACTCTTCTGGTCTTAGATAAGAAAGAATCTTATCGAGCTTTGTCATTTTTTGGCTATGCATGATACACATTAAACAATACATATTAGTTAAAATTACATATAATTCAAAAATAATAATTTTTGTAAAAAATTTACAAAGAACTTGCATTTTTTTCTTTTTTGGATGTGCTATCACTATTTTTTTTACTTGAACTCTTGTTAGACATTTCTTTATCAATATAAAACCTGCACCATTTATTAATATATTTTATAAATAAATCACATACTTTTCAGGTAAAAAAAAATCAAGAAAACGGTGTGACTTTCGCAACTTACGCACCGAACGCGGTGTGGTAGGTTCTTATAAACACACCGCCAATACAGTAGAAACAACATATGGTGTTCTTTGTCAATAAGGAGACCTGATGCATTATATTTATACTAGAGCGCTGATTAACATAAACACAAATTGATAAAAAAAATGTTTTTATCAAACAATTTTTTTTGTCAATACGCGCATGGTGCGCTATACTACAATCATGCACCAGTGCGCTATTTTAAACAGTGCGCACCGATTAACAAAATCTGTTTTTTTTTAAACCGTGCAAGGGCTGACAATGATTAGGATCTGACTCTACAAGTGGTCCCGCAGGTTTTTTTTTTTTTTCCTGAATAAGACTAAATTCTATTAATGGAACATAAAATACATGGAGGCTCGGGCCTCTACAGTTCTAGTCTATTCCAAAGGCATAATTCTTCAAAATAACAAAATAGGGACTGCCTTCAGAGGGGAAACTAGTCCGTTTAGTTGTTCTATTTCCGCCCTCAAAGGGGAAACCAACGTCGCACATGGAAAAAGGTTAAATTTTTGTAGTCATCAGACAGACATTAAAACAAGAAACCATATAAAAAGGCCCAAAAATCTTGGAACCAAAAACTAGAATCTAGAAAGAACCTGAGGACTTAGGTGTCATTTGGAGAGGGAGGTGTCTCTTCCACAATAAGACACCTATACTCATCGGTGTCGTCTTCATGCTTGTCGCGGGTGGCATTCGCAGCGCTCCAGGACCCAATGGTGGCATGAGCTTTGCCAAGTTTTCCTTTACCGCCCGTCCAATCCTTACTGTTGTTGTCGGTGCCTTTACTTCTATTGCTGGAGGCGGGGCTACCCTTCTCTGCTGCGGATGGAGCTCCTTGGTTGGAAGTCTTCTACAATTTTCTGGGTCGAGGGCACTCAGCACTGGTGGGTACCTCTTTGAAGGATATGGTGATGGTTGCAATTATGCGTGCATGGTCCATGGTGCATGAATAATGAAACTAAGCAGAATGGGTGGTTGGTGGGGAGGCGACTATCTCTAGATGAGGCAGCGTCGGGGATAAATTGGTGGAGGGGGGATTCAGAGGCGGAGAGCGAGACCTGCCTGAAGTCCAAGCACGGCCACGGCCACTACGAGTGGTCGGATAGCGCCCATAATAGTGCTCTAGAGAAGAGGGGGAAGTATCAGAGGGAGAAGAAGGTGGAAGATTAGCTGCTCTACCTCGGTTGTTGCCGCGGTGGCAATGCATGCGATGGCGCAGATGGGGCATGGTAGAACGGTGGGGAGGATGAGAACTCTAAGACGCTATAACAGCAGGATAAGAGACTAGAGGTGCCGAGGACCCAAAAGGCAAGGACCGACTATCCACAAAGACAAAATTCAATCTACAAAGAAGGCTCTGAGAGAAGTGCAGGCCAGGAACCACTTCAATACAGCAAAGGAGACTATAGCACTGCCCTGTAGGCGTTCGAGAGCTTGGCTCCGATACTCCAGGGGGGAAATTGCAGCTCAATAGCAGAGGCGAGGGAGGGAGACCACCATGTGAATTCATTTTGAAGGGTCGGAGATGGCATCGACAATTGAGTAGGGTAAATGAACATCTGTGGGAGCAGTTAGAGAAATTAAATTCCCGTCGTTGAAGCCTGTGGATGGCCATGTGGTTGTGCCACTTGCTATCCCATAAGCTTTCCGCGTGACCTCCCTTGTAAATCACCCACATCCGGGACCCGCAGGTTAGATGTCATACGCCTATAT
Organism: Pinus albicaulis; assembly: GCA_034641835.2. Classification (NCBI taxonomy): domain Eukaryota; kingdom Viridiplantae; phylum Streptophyta; class Pinopsida; order Pinales; family Pinaceae; genus Pinus; species Pinus albicaulis. The sequence continues at coordinate 207,489,483 of CM076580.1, forward strand.
ATATAGTAATACAAACCCTATAAATCTAAAATGAAAAGCCCTAATTGTGAAGTCACATAAACAAGAAGAATCAAGGGTTTAACGTAAGAATGGATTTTATTTTATTTTTTTCTGAATTTTAATTAAATGTAAATAGGAATAGAGATTGTAAATGATTTTATTAGTAAAATGCACAATACAATTTAAAATTTGTATTATGCATGTATTAAATCTAACAAAATTGTAAAAAAAACAATTATTACAGTAAAATTTAACAATTTTACTATACTACAGGGTTTTTCTGTGAATCACGAGATGTTTCAAATTCTGATTCTCTTAATAGTGTTGATTTTAGAAAGTATTTTGTTGCTCCATAGATCTATCGTACTCTCTTTCTCCAAGTATGTCTCTCGTGCAAATCCCTCCCTGAAAATTTTTGCAAAAATAATGAAATAGTGAATAGATTTTACTATTTAAAGAACTTTTTTATGAAATTTCATTTTCGAAAATCATTTTCCGCTCATTTTTCAATTTACCACTTTTTTTAACTTCAAAAAAATAAAGTTGCACTTTTTTTTCCCGATATTCAGTGCGTTTGTTAACTAACAACATTGGTGTGTTTGGTAATAAAACTGCACTGGTGTGGTTAATAGTACATTAGAACCGATAACAATAACTCTTTTTTTTAAGGCATGGAAATTACTTTTAAGTATGTACACCAAAATTTATTGTTGATTTTTCTCAAATGCATGGATAAAATCTCATAATTATATCAAATGAACAATTCTTCAAAATCCAGCTCGTTCCATAATATGTTTCAAAGTTTGTTGCAAAGTTCTCCCTATCCATCTCGAGATGTAATTACTTTCTTTTTATTTATATTTTCATTATCTAATTGATTTTTTTTTATCCATGTCAATCCGATGAATACAATTAATGTATACAAATTTTCAAGTTCATGCCAATTCATAATCGAGTTTAGATGCACTGTAATGTTCCCAAAATTTTAGCTTCCAAGCTAAACGGAACATTAGAGTTAGCAGCAGTTGTAGCCGGTAAATAAATGGGTAGAAAAGCCCATAAGTCTCCTAAGGAGGATAAAAACACTCCAAGTGTGAAAGGAGACACTCTTTCTAGCTCAATAAGACACCTCCATGTGTGAACAGGGTTAAATTGAAGCTGCTTTGACTAAGTCAATAGCGCAGTTTTAGTGGAGGAGGAATCCTAGGATGGATAACGCAATTTTGGAGGGAAATGTAGCTTGGGTTAGAAGTAACCTAAGTGAGTGGGGCCAAGGGCAAGAAAACTCATATCTTATTTAAGGAAGAGGATGGCAGCATTATTCATCATGTTGTAGATTATTATTCTTGGTTGCCAAGAATTGTTGCTGCTTTGCTGCATAGCAAAGTTGCAGTGTTGTTTAGCACTGGGTGTTCCCGGGCGGGAATCCCACCTCTTTCCTTTGAGGAGCTCATTGGGAGAGCTTGTATTCATCATTCCACATCAGTTTTTCAGGCCAAGCTTTAGCCATATTCATCAGCACAACTTTTCCGGAGATTTTGTAGTGTTGCTGGGTGCAGCAGTGGAAGGGATTGGAATCCTAGCTTCTAAGCTAGTTTCTCACTGGAGGAAGATTTACTTCACTTGAGATATCTGTTTGGAGAGCTCCAGGACTTATTTCAGATCTGTGGTATCAGACCACACATTTCTCATACACTCCCAGCGTTGTTTCTTCTAGGGAGTGCGTTATTTTGGAGGCAACGCTCATTGCATGGTTTGGTGGCTCCATTGCAATGTTTCCTTGTGATTGAGAGGTTTATCCTTTCATGGGAGGAAGCCCTTGAGGGATATAAATAAAATCAGACATATTTAAGCCTTCTACACTCATGTAATTCATTGTTGCATTGATTATCCAGTTATTTTCTGAATATCACATTTGTATGCAGAGTGTTTGACAAGAAACCCTTGTTGGTTTCTTCTGTATTTTGTAAAGGGAGCTTAGATCTCTATTCTTCAGCATTATTTATCAATACATGAGTATATCTATTTTTATCTTATCATTTTATGTGTAAACCCTCTCTTAGACTGCGCAGTCCCTTGAGCAGTTGCTCCAGCATTTTGCAGTCTTGGGGTTTTAGCACTTTTTGGCAATCCTAGGTGTGCGAGATCTGTTTAACCCACCTAGTTTGATTTGTTTCAGCTCTAGTATTGGATTTAGAATTTATATTGACTAATCTATGGGATCCAAGAGTCCATTTTACTGTTTTATTGCATTGGTTGCTGGAAATGCGTTTTTGATGCTTGATTTATGAGAAATCCTGAAAAAGGAATATTGCGTGCACAAAATATTCAAACAGTTCCAAAACATCAGAAGCTCTTATCAGTAGCAACATACCACAAGGCACGGTTGGTAGATGAAAATGGATAGCCACTTCACCCTGTGAATTGTAACATGCCATTTTTAACCACAATCCTGGGACAATGATGGAAATAATAATTGTTTGGTATAAAGTAATTATTTCAAAATCAAACCAATTAATCATGCATTAATGTGCTTACTAATTGATATCATCAATTTTGGACTAATCGTGTTCAAATATATTTTTTGAAATTATTAGGATTCTAGTGATGATGAGTGACCTACCTACCATCTTCCGTTGCACCCCATGACAATGTCAAATAGAGAGAAGGTTGAATTAATAGAAAAAATTGGAGAGGAACGATAACAATAATGGTTGAATCAACCACCTATTCAATTCCCACTACGTCCATATTCACTAATTAGGAATGACTACAACAATAGTAGTTCTTCACAAGTTGGAAATGGAGGCAATCAAATAGAGGTTGTTATAGATGATTACTTAAGGGATACGACTTCCATGGAGACAATGTTGTTAAATGCATTTTATAACAATGATCAGCTAGGGAATGATGCTCATATCGCTGATACCTTTTTCAAAAGCCTTAAATTTTCTGCCACCACCCCTCTGTTTGGACCTGGTAGTCAGTCAAAGTCTAACCAGTTGGGGACAACGACATTGCTATACAAATTGAAAACAAATTTTGGCTTGTGGAATGCATGTTTCTCGAAAATTTTGAGTTAATTTACCATCAAGTCCCTTATATTTTGAGAAATATTGTCACACAATCAACATTACAAATGGTCAATTTTATGAACATTAATAATTATTGGCATTTTACATTTAATATTGTCCATGAACAACTATAGGTTATTCAAAGAGAAGGTTCTTCTGAGTGATAATGTCTTGCCCGGTAGCTGCGAAGAGGCAAAGAAATTGTTGAAAATTTTGGGTGTTGAGTACATATCATATCATGCATATCCAAATGACTGTATTCTATATAGAGGAGAATGCAGCAGACAAAGAGATATGTCCAAAATGTTGTCATGACAAGTATGATAAATAAAAAAAGATGGGTAAATCACGTGGTCCTCCTTTTAAGATATTGAGGCATATGCCTATAATCCCAAGGATTCAAAGGCTCTTTTGTTGCAAAGAATTAGCTATGTTGCAAGGATGGCATGCCTCACATAGAAGTGAGTTGGGATTTATGTGAATCCAAAAATATTCAATAGCCATGAAGCATATAGAGGATACGTGGCCCGAAAAATTCAAGGATGAAGTACGAAGTCTACGACTCAGCATAGCCATGGATGGCATCAACCCATATTCCCTCCAGAACACCAACTATTATGTTTTTCATGTAGTAGTGATCAATAACAATATCCCCGCTTGGTTTTCCGTGAAGAATGAACATCTTATGTTGGCTCTCATATTCCCTGGTAGAAGATAAGTGAAGAATATGGATGTCTACTTACAACCATTGGTAGATGACTTGAAGGAATTGTAGGATGCGATAATTGTATATGATGTATCAAGACTCCTCGCATTAGAGATGAGTTTTATGTTTTGTGGAATATGTGTTTACATGACACATGATTATCCAAGCTTAGGAGTTTTTTCTAGTACATTACATCTTTATCGATTTTTTTATATACGTAGCAATATTATTTCGCATACTAATTATTTAATTCGTTGCAATTGTTCTGATATTCATGATATTCTTTAATGTGCTATGCATATTGTATACAATAATTTCACAGGTCTTGTAATAAAAGGGTATTATGGATGTAGATTTTGTGGACCTTCTTTGAAAGCTAGATTGTCCAATAACCTATGAAAGCCAGTGTATGACTGCTCCAAGGTATTCCTACCAAAAGAACACCCTTACAGAAGAGCAACATCTGCTTTCAATGGTAAACGAGAGAGAACCCAAAGGATTGCAATAATGACACCCAACTGAATGACTTAGAGCATATGAGAGAGAGAAGGAGGAGTTCATAGAAATGTTCGATTCAAATGGGGAGCCTATGTTCGATGATCCAGAATTATTCGACACCTATGTTGATAAATTTCTCATTGGGATGAAAGGGAAATCTATCTTTTATAACCTCCCATATTGGGAGTATCTTAATATTACCCACTTATTAGATCCCATGCATCTATTTAAAAATGTTTCATCTTCTTTATGGAGGCACATATCATCGAAACAAAGTGACACATTGGCTATTAGGAAAGATCTTATTACTTCAAAAACTAAAAAGAAACATTGGCCAAGACAATTAGAAAGTACGGGATCAAAGGATGGTCCCTCTAATTGGTATTTCAAAGAAGGTTATGTCCCATGGATTTTTAAAAAATATGATCTTTCTTGGGCAAAGTAAATAATAAAGGGTGTGAGGGTTTCATCTTCATATGGGTCTTCACTATGACGCTGCTTCACTGTGGAAGACCATTTGTTGGGGTTGAAATTGCATGACCATTTGAATCTTCTAAGAGTACGTATAATGTCAAAAGCATGATTTTATTATTTTTTATAATAATAAAATTTATCCCATGGGATCATTAAACATAACTAATTTTGTATATTATTGCATGTGTTTATAACTTTGCAGTGTCATTATCCTTTGTTCGTGCATGGGTGTGTGAAACATGACTTCCCCCAAGACCTAGGATATGTCATACCTAAATTATCTACATTTGTACGTTGGATCACGTCAAAGGAGATTAATGTGGCTAGCATTCCATTGTGGCATCAAGAGATAGTTGATATTGTTTGTATGTTTGAGAAGGAACTGGCGACGAGTTTCATGGAATTGTAGGTTCATCTTCTAATCCACCTAGTAGATGAGGTTGAATTAGTTGGGGTGGTTTCTTGTCGTTGGGTGTTCTTCTTAGAGAGGTACATGAAGAAATTGAAAGGTTTTGTTCGACAAATGGAAAAACTTGAGGGGTATATGGTAGAGGGGTACATATTGTATGAGTATTTATATTATGCGAGTGAGTACATCAAGTAGATCGACGACATACCAGGTGCGGTGATTTAGGATGATGAAAGGGATGAAGACAAAAGAGAAGGGAGCTTCTCCAAACGAATAGAAAAAGGTGATTGATAAAGAGTAAGCGACTTATAATTTTTCAAATGTACACAAAGTAAATATTCATGTTGAACTTCAATATAATGTATATTTTGATATCATATGTACTATATGTAGGTTTGATCTCATCAACGAATGTAGAAATTGAAGCAATCAATAAATTCATTCTTTAAAATTTCGAAGTGAAATAACCGTGGGTCGCATTGTATGAGCAAAGAGGGTGAAATGGGATAGTGACAGGAAATAATTCAAACGGTTGAATGGTAGAAGTGTGCCTTATCTCGATCATTTAAAAGAAATTATGCCAATTATATGTCCCAACGTCAGTTGGGTCGCTGACCAAGTCAGAGAGAAATATGGTGCAACCGATCGTTACCGCGTGCTGAAGAGGACGCACTAAATGTAGGGATTGGGTGTAGCAAATCGGTAATAATCTATTTATGTACATTTTAAACTTAATAATGCACCTTTGAAATGTAACATCTACATTTTATATTTTAACAGTTTGGTTATTAGACACATGACACTATGATTTTTTAACTTTTTTTATAGGCGTATTTGTTCCCATATATGTGGGCATATGGACACCATTTTCACACAGAAAATGTCGATGATGGACACGAGACACAAGACTATGGAGTGGAAGTCGAGTTCAATCAATCTAGTCGAGCTAGCCACCATGATCAAAACCTAGTACGAGGGACATTAGGTTACGTTGGAAAGATACAAGAGATCATTGAAGTGGACTTCTCTCCTTTCCAATGTGTTATTTTTAGGTGCAAGTGGTGGGACACCTTTGATCAGAATAATGTAAAGGAATATCGCAGTAGTAGGTTGATATGTATCAACTCTAGAAAGATGTGGGATGAAGCTAAGGAGCCTTATGTTTCCCCCAAACACCGCAACCAAGTGTTTTTGTACCCATATGTGTTGGATAGGGATTGGTGGTTTGTACTGAGACATGACCCTAGATCAAAACATATTTTTTAGAACAATAATGTTATCATGCCAAGCGCGCTGGAAGATAATGAGGATGATCATGAGAAAAGAGAGTGATATGGTACATGTGTTATTTCATCATTTATATTATTTAAGATGGGTTTTTATAAAGAAGAGGACTTAACCTTATAACTAAGACTCTTTTTTTCCAAACATTATAATATATATTTTGAATTAATTGGTTTGTATTGTGTTAATGTTAAAATCATTTCACTTGATAATTTGCAATTATTTTGATCTCGAAAACAATGCACTGTATCAAGTTCTTTTTTTATGCCAATTCCTAAAATAATACAAATACTTGATTGCTTTAAATGGTTTTTCACTATATCATTACTTAAATAAATGCACCATATATATGTGTGTGTGTGTGTGAATGATATCTTCAAAATTTTAAAAAATGTATTAATGTATACTGTTATTTTTGGTATGCAAGATCATAATAAAATAATGATAATTCTAAACATGAATTTATTTGCATTATTTTTTAAACTTTATTATGTTACAAAAATTCATATTATTCTAGATTTATTATTTTACAATTATTTATATTCATACAATTTTACAATTTTACAATTATGGTAATTTAACAATATGTACGATATACATTTTACTTACGGTAGTTATGTTTCAAAATTGACAATTAATTTACAATTTTACAAATTTTACAAACTTTACAATTTTAATAAAATTAAATCATAACAATACATACAATTACAATTACAATTTTACAATTTTACAATTTCACAATACAATTACAATTACAATTACAATTACAATTACAATTACAATTTTACAAATATTTTATATACAATTACAATTAAAATTACAATCACAATTTTACAATTTTACATACAATTAAAATTAAAATTAAAAATACAATCACGATACATACCATTACAATTACAATTTTAAAAATTTACAAATTTTACAATTTTAATAAAATTGAATCATGACAATACATACGATTACAATTACAATTTTATAATTTCACAATACAATTACAATTACAATTTTACATACAATTACAATTACAATTTTACAATTTCACAATACAATTACAATTTTACATACAATTACAATTACAATCACGATACATACAATTACAATTACAATTACAATCACACAATTTTACAATTACCAATACATAATATTTAATAAATATCATGATTTAATATTAAAAATAAACATCACAGTCATGATAACCATCTTACAAACATCATATTCTAAAATACACATTCAAACTCGCTAACATCATCTAATCATCGTGATCATGATCATCTAACAAAACACAAGCATTACATAACATCATCACAATGCAAACATCAAATATACATCGCATGTCAAATAAATGCTATCACATACACATCTATCTGCAAGCACATTAAATGAACATATCCAACATGACCTAATAATATACACATCATGATGAACACCAACATGTAAATTAAGTACATCAACATGACCATAAAATACATGCACTATATATATATATATATATATAGTATCAAAAATATACAACTGTAATAGAACTGCATATAAATGTCAAATATCTGGTGTTACTACATCAATACTATAACTAGTACTCGAGTCCTGAGCAGTTGATCAGATGGTGTATGCTAAGATGGACCTGCCTGCTTACACTAGAAAATTTGGCGGAATTTCCGACGGCCAATTCGTCGTTATTCCGACACATAGTCGTCGCAAGAGCGACAGTTCGAGGACGGGAAAACCGTGGTTTGTCGTGTCGTCGCAATTCCGCACTTAAAACGTGTCGCATTACCGACACCATTTCCGTCGCTTCCAAACAGGCATCGCTCTTCCGACGTTTGTAAAGTGTCGCCATTCCGACGAAATGTCGTCCGACGTTTTGAACGTCGCTCTTCCGACGTCTTTATATTGTCACTCTTTCGACGTGTCTAAACGGTCGCACTTCCGACGCCGTACAAAAGTGTCACAAGACCGACGTATTGCAAAAGTGTCACAAGACCGACGCTTTCCACAAGTGTCACAATACCGACGCTTTCCACAAGCGTCGCAATACCGACGCCAGGAAGAACTGTCACAATACCGACGCCAGGAAGAATTGTCACAAGACTGATGCATTGCAAAGCGTCGTAATACCGATGGTTTCCAAATGCGTCACAATACTGACGCTAGGAAGAACTGTCGCAATATAGATGGACGTCACAAGACCAACGAAAATGGAAATCGTTCAAAACGTCAGAAGAGCGACGCTTACAAGATGTCGGTATACCGACGGCAGTTTCAATTTAAAAAAAAAAATGAAACTTTAAAACAGGACAGTAAATCTCCAATATTTGTTATCACAATAAGAAATCAATGATTAGTGATCACGTCAAATTATCCTCGTAGCGTGACGGGTCTAATAAATTTTATTGTAAAGGTTGCTGGCCAGTGACAACTGCAGCATTGAAGGAAATGCATTAAAGAAAATTAATGAGGCTGCGAACTCCAAGCCAACTGGCAACAACCCTGATAATTTTCCTTACCAACTTCCAAGTTGTGACTCGGGCTTCAGACTCTAGAGCTAAGAATTTTCTTTTCATCGTGTTGGAGAAGAGAACTGCAACCTGCAGCAAAAGAGAAATTCCTCAGTCTCACTGCTCAAGACTCGGAATCATTCCTTGCTAACACGGTATGTGGAAATTTTGATAAGATAACTTTCTTCACCCTCTTTTTTACTAAATTTATTCTTTTGAAAAGGGCCTGGTTCCATTTCAGAAATTTTCAACTTTCAACTTCTAGAATTTGTACATATGATTTTTGGACTGAGGTTTTGTTATTAATGAGGAGATAGTGTCTTGGTTCTATCTGTATAAAATAATTGCCTCTTTTTTTCTTCATGTTCAGGGTTTTTGATTTTATCAAAACCTATCTCTCTTTTAAGCATGCCTGCAAATTAATATATTCCAGGAATGTACACAATTCCAGTCTTCATGTACAACGTATTGTATCAACTATATTTTAACAAGTGAGTTGCATGCCCATATAGTGTTACAGATTACAGTGCTTCATTTGGAGAATAAATGATAAGCCTGGCAGCACTAAATCCAAGTAATTCCCCTCATCCCTTAAAAGACACCTCTAAATATAACTAGAAATTTCAAATAGTTAGTAAAGGAAAAGTACAAAGATATAACAGATCTGTGTTGAGCCAAAAACATGTGCATTCACAACAAAACTGGGATGGATAAAACTTAAAAAAAATTATGGACTTTGACAAAAAATCGTCTTATGCATACAAAATGAAAGAAGCATTGGCATACTACTATGTTTACAAATTTAAGAACAGGCAGAGTGAGTCTCTGGGCAACACAGTTTCATGTGGAGACCCTAGATCCTTGTACCCACAATATCTAGTGACTTATAAAATGATTGCAAAAACAATGCCTTTGCTATGCATGTAAGAACACCACCTGTATAATGAGGGAGATGTAATATTGTCTGAGAAGCAGATTTATACAGAGTGGTACAAGATTGTGTATTTATGGAAGATACAACTAATTTTGGCATGAACATGTATCCAAGATTTCAATGTGCCTTATTTCAGAGCCCATTGATGATTTACTATGAAACCTAAACTTTCAAAACAAACACATTGAAATCACAGGATCTCCATCACAAATATCATAAATATTAACTGTCTTTTGGGCACTGGCAGTAGATACCATAAGAGGCCCACATGGCCTATACCACCAATGTTGATTCTCTGGCACAACATTTGCAAAGCCAAAATTTCTCCCCGAGACATCCCTCTCTGCCAAAACTAGAGAGATGGTACTGGACGTTGAAGTGAAGGCCTCTGATTCAGTATGGAATGCCATAATTTCTTTATTATAAAATTCCCATGAACAGAAACCTGAGTCCAATGTACAACCTTCAGATGCTGCCACAACATATTTACCAGAGCGACCATCTGAACCAGCTGCTCTGATCAACCAGCAATCACCCCATATGTTTGGGGTAAGCCCATATGGAGATTTATATTCAGCCTTCTCCTGGAGATTGGAAAAAAACAATATTGAGTATTAATCATACATCAACTTCCCTTTATGTTAAGGGAAAATTTAAAGAGTGCATAAATATTCTTGAAATCCCAATCATAGTTTCTAGAAAATTTCAACAGTTTTTGAAATGAACTACATCCTATTTAAACTACATCAAATATTTAGGCAAATCATTTTTTAAATATAAATTGGTGAATTTTATTTCAAATATAGAAATTTAAACCATGAGAATAATCTAACCCCTAGGCTTTTCCCTATTTCTAATAGAAAATCCCAAAATGTATAAATTATAACACCCATAAACCCCAAAATTAAGTACAATAATTAAAACCTCCACACCTCTAAATTTTCTATATCGTGAAAAGAGCAGCATCCATCATCATGGAAAGCAAAACCGATTCTCCTTCTGATACAAACCAGCCTGCAGTAGATGTCTTATGGCTGAGTTGATTCAATCGATCACAGGAAACCTCTTCAGTTTCTTCAATATTGCCAAAATGCTCTGGCTTGTTTTCCTGATCATCATCAAATTCCATATTTTCATCACATTGAATTAGTTGGGGTTCATTACGATCAGGTCCAGTGCCTATTGCAGAGCTCCGAACATCCAATCCAATATTGGAACTACCATACCCGTTCCCATTAGAGATTGTAAATCCTGTTTCTGGCTTTAATTCGGTAAGTTCAAGAGCACTAGAACTGGATTCAATTGATTTAGACTTGGTATAGTTGTCCTCTAATTTGTATTCCGATACAACACTATACTTGTGCTTCAACGCAGACAGAAATTCTGCAGCAATGGGATCTTCATCTATGGGGCTTATGGATCTGCCCTCAAAAACATCCTGAATATCTGATTCATTTTCATTCAACTGATCATGCAAATCCACCCTCGTCTTCAGCACAGCAAGCTGAACTGAAGGTCGGTTTTTCAGAAATTTATGGTGGGGGTAAATCCTGTCTTCCAGATCTTGACTATTTAAGTGTTTAATTGGTTTTTTCAGAGACCTGACCATAGAATCAAATGAATCCTGCGAATCCTGCGAAATAATAAACAATAGTAAGGCCATTATTTATTGGTTTGAAAGAATAAACAACATGCAACAAACCCACATAATTAGTAAATTATTTGAAGACAATAATTCCTACATATTAAAATATAAAGTTATAACATACTAGCTCATACTCGAACATAACATCTGTATCAATATTCTTCTTCTGTATCTTCTTGATCTTCATCCAACTGATCAACATATATATCAACATCTGGTTCAGAAACAGTGTTGAAATGATCGACCATGTCATCATCATCATCAATTATGTCATTTTCAATAATATCCTCATCAACATCATCATCAATAATTGTTGCCTCATCTCCTATGCCTAGTTCATCTTCTAAGATATCTTCTTCGTCTGTCAATGCATCTTCCTGCTCATCTGCCACTGCATCATCTTCTTCTTGATCAATATCATCTTCTTCCTCTACAGTATACTCTACTGGCCTTCCTCTTGGATCATATCTAATAGCAAATGACCATTCGTTCTCACCTGAAACCTCTGAGTAAAAGACTTGTTCGCATTGGCTTGGAAAAACATAGCGATATTTTCCTACTTCAAACTGCGATGTTTTAACCATTGGAAATCCATTGTCATGTTGAATAAGTGTTATATCATCATCACATACATTCATTCGTAGCCTATACCATTTTACGTCGAACAAAACTATTTTGAAGGATTAAAGTCACAATCAACTATATCATCTAAGAACCCATAATATCTATTTTCAAATTCTCGAGGATGTCTGTCACTCCTGGAGGAAACATTAGTGACCTGGAATACTGCAGTTATCCCACGATCAGAAGTTTTCCTGTTATCATCCAACTATTTAACGCGAAATTTACGACCATTGCACCACATAGCCTTGTGGTGTTTCAACTGCAATATGCCAAACATGAAAAATATGCATTCTCAATTAATAATTAAACATATAATTTACACAACATGAAAATTAACTGAAAAATCAAACTTCTTGTCACATTATAAATATAGTATAAAATAAGTAATGAATAAAATAGGTGAATTAATTGCTTACCTTTCTATCTTTCAAACCATATGCTAAATCGATTTCCCTGTCCGTAACATTCCCATCTCCACTATGATACGCTTCTCTAATCAATTCAGACAGTAGTTTCCATGATAACCTACCATTGTTACGTGCTTTACATGTTTCAATCCATTCACTCATCCACTCAAGATTGTTTGCAATGTATAAAAGTAGCGCCTCATAACCTTGAGCACCTGAATAAAAAAATAATAATTCACCAATATTAATAAATATTACTTATAACCATGGTAAATTATATTAATTAATAAACTATGAAAGAATAAGACCTAAATGAATATAATGATCATATACATGATGTAAAAAAATGAAACATTATATGTATTCTACATAATAATTTTTTTACCTCCCACTTTCTTCATTCTACCTTTTCCCAACAGGTGCTCCACTTCAAATTTTTTGATGGAGTTCACGTCCCAAATGAAATCCATTTCCTTCATGGCTGGCGCAACTAATTTAGGATGATAATGACTAATATACGCCATGGATTGATATACCACATATCCCTCCACCATAGAGCCCTCAGGTCGTGCTCTTTGTTTAACCAAAGCCTTAAAGGATTTCAGGTGCCTCTCGACCATCCACATTGACCTTGTGTGTACTGGTCCACACATTTCAATCTCCTCAACTTGGTGTATCAAGTAGTGTTCTTGTGCATTGAAAAATTTTGGAGGTAGATACTTTTGCATTTCACACATTGGCCGAGGAATTTCTCTCTTCCAATACTTTATTTCATCTTGAAGGATTTCTTTCAATGACAACCATCTGCAAATCATTATGCAAGGTTCTTTCAATGAAACATAATATATATTTCATTATCAGTAAATTAATACATCATTTCATCAAGTACGAAAAGAAATTGTAGCAATTAGATTTTGCGTACAAATCAAAACTAATCACCTCATGTATTTACTAAGACCATATATAACTTGTTTGACATTGTTGTCGAAGTCGTTTGGGAGAGATACAGGTAGAACATACTATAACAATAAAAAATGAATCGTTATTGGTTTCCAAATTAAACAGAAAAAAAGGAAAATTTAAAATATTTTTTCAAGCAATAACATACAAAAACGTATACCAAAAAAATTACCTTAACAAAGGTATGCCAATCATGTGTTTTCACCCCACTGAAGTCACCTTTCTTCGTTAAGATATTATTTATGTTTGAAGCAAAACCTGTTGAAAATTTAATTCTTCTAACGACCTCTTTTACATCATTTCTTTGTTGTTCTGTTAATAACCATGGAATATTATTATAATTTCAACCTCCATTTTTATTTGATCTTCCGATCACACTTTTCATTGCATGATTCGATTTCTCAATGTCAGCACAAATTTTGTCAATTTTATCTCTATCATGTGCACCATCTATGGTTCGCCACAACATTTATGTCACATTCTTCCCGACATGCATTGTATCAAACAAATGAGCTATTTTTAGGTCCTCATAGTAGGGAAACCTCGCGAATTGAGAAGGATAACATTTCATTCCAGGTGGAAGTACAATATTAGTACCTTCACGATGACGATGACCTTGATATCAAAGAATAAAATAAATCAGAACAATATTAATTTTAAAATACAATAAAATAAATTCATTAGTTAAAACAAAAATTCCAAACATTACATAAACAAATAATATATATATATATATATATATATATATATATATACACACACATTACGTACCAGCTGCTCGACGATTATTAATTCTGTTAAATTCCAACATCCACAACTGAGGTGTCATTCTTCGTGGTTTTAATCTAGTTTCTTCTTTATCATTGAAAAGATGTTTTTTAGTAGTACGATACTTATGGTTCCTAGGGAGGAAGTGCCTAAACTCATCAAACACCATCTTTCTTAAGTCTGGAGAATGACGATACTTCATCTTAGGGCCAGAAACTGGACATGCAAATCTACCCTTTGTTTGAAGACCTAAAATAGATGGATCAATAAGAATTAATATACTATGAGATCATTTTTAAAACATTCAATATGGTATATCTAATTTAGATAATTATGTATTATATTAAATTGCAATGAAATATTACATACCACAAACATGTGTTAGTCCTGGGGCATCATGAATTGTCCATACAAGAATTCCACGACATTGAAATCTCTTCTGCTTGATTGGTTTGGTGATGTCATACATAGTGATGCCATGCCATAACTGTATTAGCTCATCGATAAGAGGCTCAATATATACATTCATATCTTTGACCTGGTACTTACCTAATTGTTCAAAATTATGGTACATAATCATTACTACCATGATATATGTATATATAAGTAAGAAAATAAATAAAATATATATTTATGCAAACAACGAGAGAAATGAAAATGTTACATTCAAAAAAATAATGTATCAAATACCTAGAATAATCATAGTCAACATTATGTGCTCCCTCTTTATTGACATCCAAGGAGGAATGTTATTGTTGATAACGAAAATAGGCCACACTGAGTAAGTAGATCTAAGCTCTACGAATGGATTAACACCATCAGCTGCCAATGAAAGCCTGACATTACGAGGTTCATTTTTAAAATCTACATATTTTTCCTCGATTTCTCTAAATGCAGAACCATCTGCAGGCATTCGAAGAACACCATCTCCACTTCTATTCTTTGAATGGTAATCCATAAAATGTGCTATGCTGTTACACCTGAACATTCGCTGCAAACGTGGAATTATGGGAATATGACGAAGAACCTTTTGAGGCACCTTTTTGGTTAGTTGATCTGTTCGATATCTACTGGTACCACATTTTGGACATTCTGTTTTCAACGCATATTCTCCATAATATATAATATGATCTTTAGGACATGCATCTATAGTGTTATATTCCATTCCAAAGTGTTTCATAATAGCACGTAGATCTCGATATGTTCGAGGTAAAGTATTTGACGATGGTAACAAATATTCACCCAACAATCTACAACATAAACAAAAACTAGTGTCTTGTAAAGATTATTAATCATATATATATATATATATATATATATATATATATCATAGTTATTAAAACCGGAACCGGTGACCGGATAGGTGGAGCTAATGAATCGGGTTTCCAACCGGAACCGGTCTAACCGGTAGTGGTCAGATCTCAATGAACCGGTTTTAAAAAAATACATTAAATAATTATTTTTTAATAAAAAAGAAAACTATTTTTAAGATTTGCAACCATGATTCCAAGCCAATAGAGACAAAATATGAAAATTTTTCTCATTTATATACCATGCAAAGGTGAATATATCAAAATGGCACCAAGTGCAATACATATCATCGAAAAATACATAAGCAAACTTGTTGAAGTAATGTATCAGGTTTCTCTTATATTATTCATTGTGTTTTATTGCTAAGTTAATATTATAATATACAACCTGTCCCTGCTTAGATCTATTTTCAATTCATTGTATCAGCCTTAAAGACAATTCTGGGTTCAGCATATATATATATCAGACCAACATTTTGAAGATCTTGTATTCTTCATTATCTATGTTTTCTTGGCAATAAATTTCTAGAAAAACATCTACAACACTTAGAGGTATTGAATTGGTTTATGAAACCCACTATTAGTGCTATTTGTAACAAGTTGAGAGAGCATTACAACTTCAATAGTCTGCTCACAATGTGTTTGACGAAATTTATCACTGAAAAGATTCATTAAAACCCAGAAAACTCAGTAGCCAGTTTAGTGCATTTCCAAGCGGGAATTTTCTAGTGGTCAATTTATTATTGCCAGTCACATTTTCATTAGGTTGTATGTTGTTGTCCCTTGAGTGGCGTCAGAACATTTGCATCAGTCTTGATGCCATGATCAAATTGCTTGTATGCTGTGTGGAAGGTTTTTTATTTATGCTGCTGCTATGTGTGAGCAGAGAGAGAGGGTTTGATAGTTCCTAGTTGAGTGTGAAATAAGGTTGCTGCTGATTGTTTTGAGAACATAAATTGTCATCGAGTACACTTGATGAGTTACATGCTGCTAGGGATTTTATGCTAGCCAGCCTTGTATTTATCAGTCATCATGTGTATTGTTGCTACTATAAGGTGTTGAGTATGAGTTATTAGACAAGTTTGTTGCTATTATAATAGAGGAATTTGCAGCTCATGGAGGAGACACTGAGGAATTTGCAACTCATGGAGGAGCACCTAACCGGCCGGTTAAGTACGGAACTGACCGGTTTATGCATAAACTGGCCGGTTCCTTACTTAACCGGCCGGTTAGGTCTGGTTGTAACCGGCCGGTTAGGTCTGGTTAACTGGCCAAAACAGGTGAGAATAGGCTATTGACCGGGTTGCAAGACCGGTTCCAACCGGCCGCTGTCCTGACTGGCCGGTTTTGATAACTATGATATATATATATATATATATAAGTTATTATTTTACACATTTATTACAATTAAAAAAAAGGAAAATAATCAACATTTACATATATGTGATCATATATACATATTGCATATCTTAGGAGTTGTGTCATACATCTGTTCGACAAATTATTCATAACCTTTAAGTTCACCAGCAACAATAGCAGAGAGCTGGTGAACTTAAAGGTTATGAATAATTTGTCGAACATATGTATGACACAACTCCTAAGGTATGCAATATGTATATATGATCACATATATGTAAATGTTGATTATTTTCCCTTTTTTAGTTGTAATAAATGTGTAAAATAATAATTCAATATATATATATATGAGTTATTATTTTACACATTTATTACAACTAAAAAAAGGGAAAATAATCAACATTTACATATATGTGATCATATATACATATTGCATACCTTAGGAGTTGTGTCATACATCTGTTAGACAAATTATTCATAACCTTTAAGTTCACAAACAACAATGTAGCAGAGAGAAGAGTTGCATTTGAGTGTTCAAAAAATCGTTCACTTGACCTTTTAATCAGAGGTACATCATAAATACCGTCATTGCTATCTCCACCATCATCATCTGACTCACCATACAAGTCTTGGAGCATTTGATTTGCCCCATCATTAATGTGAACTGTCTCATTACTGTCATCATGATCTACCTCCATGGGATCATTAAAATTACCTTCATCATTAGCTTCCTTGCTTTATTACCTTGTTCAACATCATTTCCAATACTAATATTTGCTGCAATATTCTCTTGTACTGGTGCAACATCATCTAATCTACTACTATTTAGCTGTGGAAGCTGGTTGATCATCTGCAAAAAGTTGGGGGGCAACTGTGCCTTTATGAAAATTACAAACATTAATAATTAAACATTAGTGCGCATATAAAAAATATTAAAATAATATAAAATTTTATGATATAATCAAAATGAAGATAGATAATTAATTACCACGGGACGATAGTCATTTGATCCACCATCAATGTGCCCATATTTCCTACAATGCATTGTTGTTGTTGCTATTAAACTCTAACATTATTTCTCATACAACATTTTTTACAAGGGAAATAAACTCTGCCATCACCCCTTTCACCCTTTTGAATTTTTTTTCCAGCTCCAATGTATTCTTCCATTGATGAAAATTATCCTATAAAGAAAACAATAAATCTCTCTCAATGGTGTAGAAAACCCAAGACTTGTTGAACTCAATGGGAGCTCAATATATAAGCAAAAAGAAAATAAAAGTGGGCATTTTACAAATTGTGACCTTTTTACAAAATGTGGGCTTTTTACAAAATTGTGGGCTTTTTACAAATTGTGGACTTTTTACAAAATTGTGAGCATTTTACAAAACTGTGGGCTTTTTACAAATTGTGGGCTTTTTTTATTCTTAATGCATTTTCTGTAGAATACTAAACAGATTTGTCCAAAATTTGAGATGCAAACTGTAGTCTCTACTACGTTTGGAAAATTTGAGGTTTATAAAAGATAAACTGCGAACAGAATTGTACCATTATGATAAGAAGTTGTCAGAAGCATTCCTTCTGCTTCACAAACGTCGAACTACCTTAAGAATGCTTATGGTTGATATAAATATTAGAGCATGGTAGTTAAATGTAGTAGTTATGCTAAAATATTGAATAACAACTTGAGAGTGCTCTTCAGATACTGTACGAATGCACCAAATTAAAGTTGTACCATTACTAAAGATAAATGGCAAAAAATAGTCAATTTTGATATCGTGAAGTAATGTCTTTCTCGGTAGCAAACTGGGGATAGGATGGCAAATATGAGAGAACTAAGTTCCAAGGACTAAAAAACCAAGGCCAACATAGTTCTGCCTTGAATCAGAGACAAAACAAAGCTGCCCAAAAAAGTGTTTGAGAGCACCCATTGAAGCTCCTATATATAGCAGAGTCAACATTTTCCTATTGAACAAGTTTGTATAGTCAAAGCCACAACAAGATTAGATAGCCACGATCCTAAATGAGAACTAGATCCAAAGCTAAGACAGATCCACGTTTAGCAGAACAAGACAACCATAGCAAAGGATTTGACCACAGAACCAGATCATGAGAGATAGAAAGATTCTTGCTTCCACTGTGGAAATGTAGAAACTGTACAAGGGCTTTGCTTCTAGCAGATTTCATTGTGACAGTAATTGCTATGGTGTTGTAAGCACTCATTAGTAGAATCTTAAAGCCATTCTGGAATTCTTTTAACCTGGAGAGGGTTTTCTGTGGTTATAAATCCTCATGTTCAAATTCCATTGTGGATTGGTTGTGTTTGATATTATTTTTTTACTGTCCGCAGTTGAATTTTTGCACAGAAAATTATCAGTCTAAAGCGGAGCAATTTTGCGATGTTTCTTTTGCTTCCTATTGTGAAGTATTTCGCTCAGAACTCTACTCGTTGTAACAGAGGTCTTGGGCATAGAACAGGGGACTTGGTTTTTTTGGAATCAAACTTCAGGTTAATATGCTCATCTGAAGAATGGCACAGTGAGCCTTAGCATGGAGTTGGGAGTACCAATTTGAAGTGCAGGTAGGGCATTATACAATAGACCAGTTAGATTTCTGGACCCTAATACAAAAGTTTCTTCTTCTTTCAAAACGTGTTTCTCCTTTTCTGTAACCAATGTGGGTCTTGTTCTTGTTTCAATTGGGGATGGATGAGCATTTGTTATTGCTCCAGATGATCACACTCTGGGTAGCCCTGGAGGCTATTTGGGGGTGATGAGTCCAATAGGTCTCAATGAACTGTTTCCCTCGTCGGGGAATACTATTGCAGTGGAATTTGATACTATTTTGGATGTTGAATTCCACGATCCTAATGGAAACCAGTACCTTCAGCTCTAGTACCTGTTCACAAAAGAGGGTGCCATAGTCATTCATGCGTGCAGAGAGGGTGAATTGCAGGCATTGCAATAGGAGGTGTTGTTGTTGTTGCATTGGCCACTAGATTGTTTGTCTGGTTCTGTTACAAGTGCAGAGTATTGAAAAGGACAGACAAATTTAGTTCAGATATTGTGAAATTGCCTCGGAAATTCACCTACAAATAGCTCAACAATGCTACAAAAGACTTTTTTTGAATGTGATTGATAATCGATAATTGCAAGCAAGGGTAATCCCCTTGTGAAACCCAAATTTCTGAGCATTTTCTAAAACCTGATGACGGAGTCATTCTAATGAACAAGCGCCTAGGTCCATATTACGTCCAAATCTACCAAGCACCAAGATCTATAAAAAAATCCACAGTATCTGTGAACTAAGAAGAAGAGGTAGAAAATGTATTCTGCTTACCTGTTCGAATAGTGGTTGGGGTTTACCACGACAAAAATTTGACAGAGCCCATGTAGCATTTCTTATCATTGAAATTCTGGCAGTATCATTTAACTAGGCAAGCACCTGCCTCGGAGCTCCATGACTGAGGGAAAGATCCCTAAATGATGCAGAGTCTCCAGCAATATTTCCTAAAGCCCAAACAGCCTTACACGAACACCAGTTGAACTCAAAGTTGGGTAGTAGTTTTTTAAATCAAATTCCAAAATTACAGACGTATAAAGATAGTTGGGAAGAATAATTTTATGCCTCTAAAATGAACGTGCTACCTGTTCTCGAACATTATCATTCCCAGAGGTAAGAAGTTCCACAAATATAGGCAGTGCCCCGTAATTAATCACAACCTTTGTATTCTCAGAGGCTCCAAAAAAACCCAAATAGGGTCAACCCTACTACAAGAGGAAGGGCCTGCAGTAAGAACTTACCATTTTGCAAGAAATGAGGGTGAATGTTGTTCTGCAAGAGATGAGGGCGAATGTTGAGGGCGAATGCTGTTCTGCAAGAGCTGAGGGCGAATGCGCGCGTGATATCAGATGTTAATGTAGTTTTTTAAAAAATCATTTTTATGTAGCGCGCATTTGAATTTTAGCATTTCAAATCATTTTTATTTACATAAATGTAATTGAAGGTTCTCTCCACTAAATTTTTGCAAAAGTGCTTACATTATTTAAGTTATCTAGGATATTTTTTTGTATTACACAATCAAAATTAAATAATGAAATAGTTGGGTAGTCTTATTGTTTCAAATTAGGACACTATTTTCAAATGGTGATGAAGTTTCATGTGATGATTAACTGACAATATTCTCCTTTCCTATCCTTGAAAAACTATACAAGGTTCCCTGTTGCCACATGAAACCCTAACTCATGCAGCAGCATAGGACCAGTCCTCCATTTTTCCCGTCATAAGGCATTTTGCACATATTTGACGACTAGAATTTGCGGATTCCCATTTTCCATGAGGTGCTAGGAAGGACAGAAGACTTAATTTTGACGTTTGAATTTTTTTCAAAAATGTTCTCACGCCCTTTAATTTCCACTTACCAATAATTTTGCAACACTAGTCCTCTTCGCAATTGCAAGGTTGTACTCAAAAAGTAAGGAAGGTTACCTTTTTGGCTCACTCAATGATCTAGGTGGATACTGGTGGCCACCCACCTATTCCACTTGGGGCCCCACCATTGTCTCTTTCAGTTTTTCAGTTTCGGCACAACTTACTATTTTTAGCAGTTTTTCGGGTCCTGAACTTCCGGAGCCGTTTTGAGGCCCTAAACGACGTTTTTTGGGCATCGTGCCTCCAGCAAATATCATTTTTATCATTTTGTTCTGGAATGATATTCATGGAAAAAGTTGTAGTCCTCGGATATATCTTTCTAATGATGTATCATGTGCGTCAAACGGAGATAGTATGCCAAAGTTACGTCCCTGGGAAGTTGAAACACCAATTTACCCAAACGGGGCCCATAGTTTTGGCGCTTCATCTCCTAGGGTTAGGTTTTTGGATGTTTAGGGTTCTCCATTGTTTCTAAATAATAAATAGGCCCTCGAGCCTCATTGTAACTCATTTCAGAGGCCTGTAGCCGCCACATCTCTCCTCATAGATAGCTACCAGCGCCCTAGCTAGTTTTATTTCCATTATGTCTGTAAGCAAATTTCAGTTCTTTGATATTAATAAAATGAAGTGTTATTTCCGTTGCATCTCTGTATTTATGGTTATGTGTTTATTCTTTTGCATTCCTGCATAAATCCGGATCAGTGGTATCATAGCGGTCTGCTTTTTCTCGATCCTTCTTTGCATGTCCCCAACGAGGTCGGGGCATAAGGAGTTAGGGCTTGATCTGGTGGAACCTTTGCAAGATCAGCCTCGCAAACCCCGACGATCGCCCATGGGGGATGAAAAGAAAGATGAGGGAGCAGGAGATCCTATCAAAATATTGCTCAAGGAGGCCCTCGAAAAACAAAGGAACGCGATGATGGATAACTTTGCCCATATCCTTCAACGGCTACCCACCGGTGGCGCATCTGCATCCAGCAGCCACTTTGGAGGTGCGACTCCTTTTAAGGTACAAGCAAATTTTGAAATTTCCATATTTGAGGGTCAAATATATGTAGATGTCGTAGATAGATGGTTGAATCTATTAGAAGGATATTTCCTGGTTCATGACTTTTCCGATAGGGAGAAGATTATTTTTGCACTCCTCAAAGCTGCCCCCCATGTCAAGGACTGGTGGTAAACCCACTGTGAGAAAAAGGATGAGACAGAACCCTCTCTATTCTCAGTCGTACCCACTTGGAATTCTTTCTGAGACGTCGTCAAGGAATAATACTATCCCGTGGGGAGCTATGAGGACAAGTACATACAATGGACCACGCTGCAGCAACAAAGGGATCAAGATGTGCATGTGCTGACGAATCTGTTCCATACCCTGTGCACCAAGTTGGGTATCAAATATTTAGAGAAAAATCTGGTGCTAAAGTATTGCAGTTGTCTGCACAGATAAATTTAGGAGGTAATGGAGTTCCTAGACATCTCCTCGCTTGGTACGGCATACCGGTATGTTGCCAAGATTGAGCAGAAATTCAAACAGAAGAAGCGAGACTTTGGATCTGTGAATCAAAAGCAAGGGAAAGGTGATCCCAAACTGCAGAACAAAGGACAGAGCCAAGGCACGGTGACTCAAGACAACCTGTCGAAGCCACAAGCAAAGAACAACACCGCAAAGCCAAAGAAGGACACGGGAAAGTGGTGTGAGTTCCATAAGAGCTCCACTCACAACACAAGTGAGTGTCGGGCCAAGCAGTCCCTGATGGCCGAGATGCGGGCTTCTGAGTCAGATGCATGCTTCGACTCTGAATTGGAACCTAACAAGGGGAATGACAAAGGGAAACAGATTATTGATGCGGAGCCCAATGCCATTGTTGCCACCACAAAGATCCAGAAGGAGGAACCAGAAGATCCGGAGGAGGAGGAACATCTCTTCCACTCCCAGATGTGGGTAAAGGGCTCCCCGGTACAGTTAATTGTCGACAATGGGAGCCAAAAGAACCTCATTTCGGCAGATGCCATGAATCGGTTGGGCTTGCCGACCATAGCTCACCCACATCCATACACCATCGGGTGGCTTCACCAAGGAAGAGATCTCCGCGTCAGCCAGCAATGCTGCCTTCCCTATAGCATCAAGCCCTTCACGGATGAGGTATTATGCGACGTTGTTCCTATTGATGTTTCTGATGTATTATTAGGACAACCATACTTGTGGAAGCGTCATGCGGTGTATGAGTCTCGGCATCGTGCTGTTATTGTTACTTTGGGAAATAAGTTGTACAGGATACCATAGGTACCACCTCCTGCTACTATCTCTTTGGTTACTGCAAAACAATGCAGTAAGCTCATTTCCCAAACTAGGAAATTCGTTTTCCTGATGATCCGCCCCCAGGGCAAGAAGAATACTATGGCCACTACCTCCAGACAAGGCTCCTCTGCACGACAACAACAAATGGATAAGGTTGTGGAGGACTACGGGGACATTTTCACCTCACCCACAAGGGTTCCTCTACACTGTCAGGTCAAGCACCCAATTGATCTGACCCCAGGTGCGCCACTACCCAACGGACCGATCTATCGGCGCTTTGTTCTGGAGAACGATGAAATCAAGAGGCAGATTCAGGAGCTGCTGTAGAAGGGTCACATCCGACTAAGTTCATCGCCCTGTGGGAGCCCGATAATTTATTGTTGTGAAATCAAAGTTCTAAATTATCTCTTATTCTGTGAGCAATGTAATCTATTAATTGTAAGCAGATTCATTAAAAAATTTCAAACTGATTTTAGCATGAATGATGAAAATTTATATATTAATTGGTTTTTAAGAGTATTTGTATTATGTAGGAGCACTGGAAAGAAAAATCAGGACTTCATTTTCTGTTTTCCTTATTTTATTGGGCTGAACTGGAGAAAATTGAATATGAATAGTGAGTTAATTGTAAGATCAATGGGCCAAGGCCATACATCAACATTGACCACATTGGGGAAGTATAAAAGCATGGATATTCATGCAAGTATAGTTATTAATGTAAGATCAAAGTTAACTCTTAGCTTCACTAAAGAAATAGAAGGCAAAGATCTAGCATCAACCGAAACTCACGTGAAAAAGTAGATGAAAAATGTACAATCATCCAATGGAGAGGTAATCTATAATTATCCAGTAAGACTCTTGGCTATGCCTTGAGACTAAATTACTAATTCTCAATATTTTTGAATAATCATCCATTGGAATTTAGTAGGAAAACCATAGTAAATCATTGTCCAATGGCCATGCAAAAATATATAAAAATAATATTTGTTGGTTGTTTTTCAATAGGTGGACCATGATGGGACCACTGAGAAGGTGGGGGTGTTTTTTTAATCATGGAAGTGAGGTTTAGTAGATTGATAGTCAAGTTACCTTTCTTAGTCCGATTATGCAATTTTTATAAGACAGATTATGCAATATTAATAATAAACATAAATTTATTGCAATTTAGGGAAAGCTCATGTTTTTTTCTTTATATTGGAAGGTTACTTGATTTTTGAAGTAATTTTTAGTAGATCATAACATATATTGAGGAAATATTAGTTTGACGAGAATCATTTATTTCTCTTGAAACTTTAGGTATTAAAAGTCTATGACACAAATATATCACACTCCAAAATCCAAAGAAAATGGAAGAGCGTTCAATTTTTTTAATCAAACTTTTATTGGTGAAGGGTTAATTTATTACGAGAACATCATTAATGAAGTGAAAAATTTTAAACGTAACGTTTATTGACTAGAAAAATAATGACCAAAACGTCAAAAAAATTTGTGTGACGGGTAAAGAGAAATCCAAATTCCAACCCTGCCTGCCACTTGTTGGTGAGTGGAGGTTATTCACTTTTCATTTACAGCTTACCAGGTTAGTCATGTTACCAATATTTTCACATGGCTCACTTTTAGGTGACTACTTATTGTACTTCTTCTTTATAAAGAAAAATTGGTAGATAATTGTATATATTATTTTAAATCTATAACAAATCCAGGCAACAAAATTACAACAAATAGAAAATTATGCAAAAAATTCACCAGGGCACTACTAATGTGTGGATACCCTATCATTTCTTAGTTCCTCATAACTTACCAACACCTACTATATTGGTATACACATAATATGGCATTTACCTGAAGTATTTCATATGTATCTAGAAGTAAATAAGTTGTATGACAATTGTTATGGCAGATATAAGATGTGCATTATAGTGTATATTTCAATTTTTCTTAAGTAGCATGCATGTGCGGTCCATATAGTGACTACAATTACCAAATATATTTCAGTGAAGATGTGAAGATGATCTCTCATTAGGTCCTATTACTTAAAGCATCATTAATTAGCTTTCCAAATGAATAAAATATGTTAACAAATTAGTAAAAACTAGGAAAACAAATCATGCTTTAAAAAAATATGGCACAATGAGTCACACTCTGAGATTTATTTAATTAATCATCAAGTGTCGCTACAACATATATATGATCACCATTACAATAGAAATGGGACACGTGACCATCATTTTGGTTTCGCCAATGACATTCCACATCATGAGCATTGTTTAGGGTTGATTGTGTTGATTTTTTTTAAACAAATCATTTATACATTTTATGGAAATTATAGAAACAATTTATAATCACATTACAAGATCATGATGTATGGATATTCCTTATCATTTCTTAGATACTGACAACTTACCAACACCTAATATATTGATATACACATCAGATAGAATCTACCCCTAGAATGCCACATGTATCCTAAAACAAATTAGTTGTATGGAAATTGTTATGGTGCATATATGATGTGTATTACAGTTTATCTTATAATTTTGTTGAAGTAGCATACAACAATTTACATAGTGATATGAGAACCACTCTCTAGAGTATAAATCGATTTTGTACACATGGCTTTTCAGTTGCTTTTTAAGATATATCATTGGTGATGCTCACATGATTATATAATGAACCATTAAGTTGAACTATGAAATTATTCCTCACAACACACACACACATATTGATGAATTAATAATTTTTCTCATATAATTTTTTTAATCTATTTTGAAAAAAAAAAAAAAAAAAATTATATATAATTATTTCTAAGAAGAACAAGAGAGAGTTCCTTACCATATCTTTGTAAAACATATAATAGCGACGTTTGGAGGCAGTCGTCTAGTGACACTTTGGGGCATAGTGTCGCAATTGCGACGTCTTCCTCCAAACGTCTCAATTGCGACACTTTGTCTAAGTGTCGGTATTGCGACACTTTTCTCTAAATTTCGGTATAGCGACGGTTTCCCAAGATCAATGGCCCAAAGTGAACCCGATAACTTACCTTTTCCCCGCACCTTTCCTTTTGATCGTGGTCGTTCGCTCGTTGAATCCAGATCCGACGGCGCTAATACATTTTCGCGCTCATAAAGTAATCGTTTGATGTTTTGGCAAAGCCGCACGAAATGGGTGGTTTTTCCAAACCACCCGCGCTTACGTGTCGCCACCACGTTGTATCGCGTTCGAAAAGCTAGTTTTCGCTTACCACCATTTACCCTCGCGAATACCACTGGCGGTATTCCCTAAACCTCACCCGTTTAACCCGAGTTTAATGTCATTTAACTATGGTTATACCATCGTTTAATACATTAAAATTATATTTTTCATTCAAATTTTCACCTTTTTGCTTTGAACCTGTAAAAAAATTGCAGAACCGTTTTTCCTCAAAATCACACCGTTTGAACCCTGAGAAAATTTGCAGAGCCATTTTCAACCTACCAGTACCATTTTTTGACGCCCATTGCCCTGAATTTCCATTACAAAGTATTACATTGTCCTCTGCGAAGCCATTTTCAAAAAATTGAAGACTGAGCACCTCTGCAACGTCTTCAACCGAATTCCGCTGGTTCTCCAGGTACTTTTCTTCGAAGTTGCCCTCTGAGATTTCAAAATTCCTGTCGATTTCAAATAATTACCAAAGTTACTGCAAAAAAGTGTCCATTTTTCACGAGAAACTCTATCAAAATTTCCCTGGAATCCCTAATTGCCCTTTCTCACAGTTTTTTCCATACCCTGGTCCATTTTGCTGTTGAAATCAATTTTAAATACACGTTATGAGATTTAAATTCCTTGCATTTCCTAAAAACCCTGCTCAGAAACCCCATTTTCAATAGAAATTCGCCAAGAAACCCCTGTTTCTCGTAAAGGAACTTAGCAAACCATTTAATCTTGCTTCGTTCATTATTAAAAATGACCAAGAAACAGGTAACCCCCAAGAATGGAGGCCCAAAATCTCAAAAGAAGTCTTCTGCAAAGATTCCTCAGCCTATGTCCTTCAAAATCGACAAACCAACTCCTGTACTCACGGCTGATTCTACAGAAGTGGTCAGACCAGTCCAGCCTCCAGTCATTTCTCCAGAGAACAGCCCTTTAGTTGATCTGGACTATAGAATACTAGACCCTAATGTAGAATTTAACCTGCTTGATGTCTATAATTGGTGCTATGGAAAATCAGTGGAAAAAAGTGACAAAGATATTCCAATTTGGGAATCCAATCTGCCTAGATATATTTTCCCTCTCACTCATTATGTTCCTGACTTTATCAAATTATGCCAAGGCTATTATATGCCAGAACAAAGATGTATTGTAAACAAAGAAAAAGATATCATGTTTTACATCACTGAAGAGTCGATAAATTCCATGCTGCAAATGAATCATGACCCCAATTCTGCTTCCCTATCAATAGAAGATTTAACCCAACTATATCTTGACTTGGAGTTCAATACTAGATTCAAAATATACCAGAATTTTTGTCCAAATCAAGTTGATATTCCTAAGTTAAATCCTCCTTTCGACACCGTTGATTTCCCAGATGAAACTAGACAGATTGTCTCAATGCTCTCCTTCATACTAGGATACGCCAGTGATGAATTCATTGATGTGGCTATCCTAGGTTTTCTGTCAACTCTAAGCCCTAGTCAATCACCATTCATTCAGTTCAATTTTTCTAGATTTATTGCTGAAAGTATGCATTATCAGTTATCTAGATTACCAGAAGAAGGAGTTTTCAGATACTCCTCTTATCTACTCCACCTCTTCCTATATTATCAAATAGATAAGTTTCCAATTGAATGTGAGAAAGTGGATTCAGAAGGAAAAGTTCTATCAGTAGTATTTTGGTCATCTATTCTAAGGAAATGGAACAGAAAGTATAATTTTACAGATTTCAATGACTCATTTATAGCCCCTGCTATGTATCTCTTGGAAAAAGAGGAGATCCCTAGGATCAATATGAGACAAGAAGAATTTTGCAGTTATCAGAGAGCTACAAAACTGGAGATTGGTATTTATATAAAAATCATACAGAAATCAGAGTGTATGGCTCATCCCTGGCCCCATATAAGTTACACAGATTTGTTACTACAAGAATATTTGCTCTAGAATATCTTAGACAACTATTGAATGTAGATGAAATCAACTTCATAGCTTTCAAGAAAAAGACCCAATTTAAGCTGAAAAATCAAATTGGGCCATTCACTGTGAATAACAGAGAAGCTGCCAATGAGATAAATGTCAAACTTAAAGAGTATAAGTTCCCATGTAGTTTTACATGGAAGTATGACCCACAAGGTATTTTGAGTGCAGCAAGGGTAAAATGTAAGTTGCCTATTTACTTGCATGATCCTAAGCCCCATATTGAAAGATATGTAAATAAAATTGAATGGGAGCCAAACACCCTATCTGATGATGATTCACAGGCAGTACAGGTAATACAGGTAGACAGTGGCAAAGGCAAAAAGATTGAACAGACAGTACAAGTGGCTTCTACAAGCAAAGATACTGATAATGTACATAAAAGAGACAGAGAAGGAGATAGTTTCATAGCTGAGACTATTGAGGACATAAAATTCAGAACTCCTTATAGTAAAAGAAGCAAGTCAACATAAGAAGAAAAGGATAAGGCTGTAAATATTGATATAGATGATGAAGCAACAAGAATAGTCACTCAAACATTAAAAGAGCTTCAAAATGTAAAAATTGGAACACAACAAAAAGATACAGTCATGAAGGAAAACCAGGCTAATGTCGATTTGCCTCCTTCTTCTCAGGAAACTGACAATACAGAGTCAGAGATTCAAATCAGATTCAGACAGATTAAAGAGAAGAATGAAGAGCTCAAGAATCAAGCTCATTCTAGATTTCTTCAGGAAAAGCCTGGAAACAAAGACAGGCTTCTTTCAGCATTTTATTATTCATCCAATAAATTGGTAATGTCATTCTTGAAGCCTACAGTGGCTGAGCAAAAATCGGTGGCAGATTATTCCAAAACAGATCTTGAACTGGATGCAGATGCCATTCATGAATTAGATCAAATTGAATTTCATAGGAGCAATACTGAAATGCTATTTTCCAAAATTGTCAGTAAAACAATGAATTCAATTAGGCTTGAGAAAACAGTGCTCAAACTCCAACATCAAATGAAGTTGGACAAAGCCTCACTGTATGCTAATAATTTAAGAATAAGAGCACTAGAAGATATAGTGATTGAAGCAGGGGGTGACCCAGCCAACATTGAAGGGGAAAAAGTCTTAATTAAACATAAAAATGAGGATATAGCTGCTCTTAGAAAATAGTTGAAGTTGCCTCCGAGTGAAAACTCTCAAGCAAAAGAAATTCTACAGCAAAAAACAGAGAATGATGATTTAAAGCAGCTTATACATCAAATGACAGATCAGATAAAAACAATGGAAAGTCAAATAGAAGCTCTAATGAAAGATAATGAAGAACTAAGAAAAGCACAACCAATGGTCATTCCTACAGTGATCCCCACTGTAAACACTGCTATACCATCTACTTTGGCAGAACACTTGGCACCGAAAGGAGTACTGGCAACTGCAGTGCCAATTACTTCTCTAATCTCTGCCTCTTCTTCTTCATCCTCACAGAGGAGCACACTACAAGACCAAGATAAAGAGATTCTTAGTTTGAAAGGCACTATTAAAAATTTAGAACATTCCAAAAATGATGCCTTGATTACTTCTAGAGGACATGAGCAAAGGGCTGATCGAATACAATAACAGGTAAAGATTTTGCAAGAAAAATTAAATCTTACAGATCAAGTGTCCTATATAAAAAATCATTTATGGACCAAAATTATTGAAGGCATTCATTCTCAATGGCCTTCAATTCAGATAATTTATGAACAGAGGGAGTTACTTCAAGTTGCTAGTTCAAAGATTGACAAGACTAAGAGGGAAATTGACAATAAACCAGCCCAAGAAATCCAACTCATAGCTTTTTTAAACAGTAAAACCAGGGAAGAGTTAGAAGAATTGAAAATTGTTGATAGAACAAAAACCATTCTTCAAATAAAAAAGGTCCTGAACAAAAGAAACATAATGAGTAATCTAGAGGACCAGTGTAAAGACATGAATTTATCCATCTCAAGATTTTTAGCCAAATACAAAACATTTTCAGAAGCATGTTTGCCTGATATTCACGCATTTAATGACAATTTAATGCCGCAGAAAGATTATGATCTAAAAATCAGAAATCATGCAAAAGAGCAAGCCAGACAACAACTGCCTCAAGGATCACCAACAGGAAAAATACTTCTTCAGTATTTTGAAAATCTGTTCTTTTGAGATAATGAGATCAGGCATATGTTCACTATCAAGCCTAACTTTTCCAAGTATACAGAGGCAGATGAAATTTACAGAAAATTGAAGACTATGAAGATCCCCTCTGCAGAAAAGTGGAAAGAATTCACAGATCTGCTGTGAATTTAATGGATAAAAAATAGGAAATTCACTTGGAAATTCATTTTTTACTGTTACCTCAAATGGTAAAAATACAGGTTTAAAGTGCACAACAACAATCAGTTCAAATTAGAATAATCAGTTCTATTTTTTCTTGTAAAAAGGTAACAGCTTGCAAACTGTTTTGCAGCTGTCCCTCTTTTTAAGCTTTCTTTCCTATTTTTTATTAAAACATTATCTCAATTCCTGAGATATTTTGTAAACATTTTTTTGTATAAATACTTCACAATTCGAAGTATTCAGTGTGAATAAAATTTCTCAAGACAACTATAGTCTTATTTTCTGGTTATATTGAAGTTGGTGAGTCAATTAGTGAAAGCAGCAAACTGGAAAGAGATCAGAGACATCATAGCTAAGGATTTTCGTGGTGACAAGATAAGTTTCATTTCTTTCCTTGTTTTCAGTGTATTTCTTTAAAGTTTACATTCATTCATATTATGTTTTTCTAGTCTATAATGATCAACTAAGGAAAAATTAAACATGATTAGTGATAATAAGCTCCCTGTTTCGAAACTTGTTGGCATTTTAATGTTTTCTACTTTGTTCGTGCTCTCTACTTGGCCATTGGCCTGTGGGTGATATGGAGTTGTAATATTGTGCTGAATGTGGTAGTTTTGCAATGTTTCAGCTAATTTATTACCTACAAATTGTGGTCCTCCATCTGTGATTATGTCCCTTGGGAGACCATAGCACACAAAGATTTGGAAAATAAACTGTACTACAGAGTCCTCTGTAGCTTTTGAAAGTGCCTCTGCTTCGACCCACTTAGTAACATATTTGGTTGCAACTAGGATGTATGTTTTTTGGTTTGAGGGAGGACTAATAGGGCCAACAAAATCAAGTGCTCAGCGTTCAAATGGTTCAATCACTAGTTGAGGGTTCAAAGGCATTTCATCAGACTGCCCAGGGCGTCCTGCCCTTTGGCAGCTATCACAGGCTTGCACGAATTTTTTGGCATCCTTAAAGATGGTAGGCCAGTAATAGCCTATTCGTAAAACCTTATGGGCAGTTCTACAGTTCCCAGTTAGATCCCCTTCTTCAATCTTCTTATCTGTAGCTTAAGGATTCTTAAGTGCCCTTTTGGTCAGATTCCATCCACTCCATCAAATCAAGCCTATACATAGCCTTATAAGGTCACCTATCTTGCCCTTAGCACATTTGCATCTCTGAGCCTTATTTCTTAGTTCTGCTTGCCTAGAGAGTTGACTCCATTGCCCAATATTTTGGTAGATCCTTCTGGTTTACCTTGAAATCTCTTTATTCCCACCAATATTTTAAAATCAAACCCAAATACACAATCATAGCTAGCCTAATATCTGTTACTAAAAAAAAGCTAAATCATACGGAGAGATCCCTCTCTGGAGTTCAAGAAGGCTAGATATTGAATTCCCAAAGCGGTTCTTGGTTACCCCTGGTGTTCTTAACTACAAAAATCCCTATCCCACAACCTGAGAATTACTAGGGTGATAACAGGCCTTGGGGGTAGTATGATCCTTGGAGGAAACTCCCACAGCTAGAAGAGTTGACAGAGAAAATTGGATTGAGTAGAAAGGTGTGGCAGGTGGGTTTTACCCTGCACCAATTGTTATGGTGCATATATGATGTGTATTACAGTTTATCTTATAATTTTGTTGAAGTAGCATACAACAATTTACATAGTGATATGAGAACCACTCTCTAGAGTATACATTGATTTTGTACACATGGCTTTTCAATTGCTTTTTAAGATATATCATTGGTGATGCTCACATGATTATATAATGAACCATTAAGTTGAACTATGAAATTATTCCTCACAACACACACACACACATATTGATGAATTAATAATTTTTCTCATATAATTTTTTTAATCTATTTTGAAAAGAAAAAAAAAAATTATATATAATTATTTCTAAGAAGAACAAGAGAGAATTCCTTACCATATCTTCGTAAAACATATAATAGCAAAAAAATTAATCTATTGAAATTTCATTTCCAAACATATTTATGGAGTAAAATGAAGATTAAAAGGAGATATTCATGGATTTACCTATAACATCACCTCATAATTAAGAATGTAAATGTACAATATTGATGATACATAGGTTAGGAGAAAATTAATCTATTGAAATTTCATTTCCAAACATATTCATGGAGTAAAATGAGGATTAAAAAAGAGATATTTATGAATTTACTTATAACATCACCTCATAAAAGTGTAAATGTCCAATATTGATAAAATTTATTTATATATGATAAATAATAAACCTTTATCTCACATGTATCATATAATCTTATAAACAAACAATTGCACCGGGGATGCAATCCTCAAAACTTTTAAACTGTCTAATGTATATGTACCTATTTAAAGTATTCGGGGCCCACATTACAAATGCCCAAAGTGAAATATTTGCGCATATTTTATATATAAGCCAATGGTTTAAATAACTATCGGGCGGTGAAACAAAACTTATAACAAAATATTAATAAAACTATATCATACGTCCGGACTTCAAAAACAATAAACCCGATTTCAATCACAAATTCGCATTCCAAAATAGCCTATTGATGTCACCCTAATTTGTGACGCGAAAACTTCATAGAATACACCATATAAAAATTCGGGTCCGTTTTTTGGCTTTGCGTACGGAGGAAAATTGTGACGCGAAAATCAAATTAATTCCGCCCTATAATGTTTCGGGTTCGAAATTCCACAATGCAGGCGGGCCAAAAAATAACGCGATAGAATCACCTGCTTCCACGTGGATGGCTGATTTGGTCTGTGGTCTGTGGGACCACGTTCTCCTGAATTAAAATCTCCTGCGTTTACTATTAAATTTCTCTGTTTCCAAAACAATACAGCGCTCTGTTTTTAAGTGTGCAGGGACTATGATTTCAAAACCAAAATTGACTGTTCATCAGTTTTAGAAAGCGGTTGTTTGATAGAGCCATTCAAACGGATTTAGAAAGCGGCCAGAGGACAGGGTAGTTGAAATTAATATTTCAACATCCCTCATTCACAGAGAATACCCTCCTTGGTGCCTTCTTCGCCGAACTACGATGTGTTCATCAACAGTCGTGAACCCGATGTCCGTTTCTTCGCCAGGCATCTTCACAACAGTCTTGTTTCCAGAGGATTGCGAGTCTTTCTCGACAGCATAGAATTGCAAGCTGGACAATCCATACCTGTAGTGCTCAACTTAGTGTTCCTAAATTGAGGTCATAAATTGTCAACCAGGGCTAGTAAACTACTGAAGTGAGGTGCACTATATGTGCCTAGGTATCTGTTTCTCACTACGTTGTGTTTAGTGTTTTTCTGATGTTTTTGGTTTTATGGTTTTATGTTAAAAAGGAAAAGAACTAACTGTTGGTAAAGAGAAGTGGATGGTTACACTAAAACATAGCAAAACTTATTCTAAACTATGTATAACATTAAAGAACATAAAATGCAAAGCTTGATAATGACCCATAGCAAGGAAATAAATCACAACATGAACTCAGTAACTCATAACATGAACTCATCCAATTCATTCATTAGAAATATATTGGAATAGCTTGAGAAAAGGACAAGTTTAGTGCAAATGAGCTTCTCCTAAGTAAACAATCATCTTACAATATTACAAAGAATCTCATCCATGGCTAAAATTTTATTGCAACACAATTGGAAAAGATTGTTTGTAGCACAATAAGATTTCTACTCTGAATAACTTGTAATGCTAAGATCAATCCATTCTGCAGCCCAACCTGTCACTACTAAGCCTCATCTGAAAGTTAGATATTTTCTAGAATAGTTTTGGGAAAAAGATTATTTGTGAAATTGCAAAGGATTGCAGAACAATCAAGGCCTTAAACTGATATCACTAATTCCTGTACATATAATGATGCATTAATAGAAAGTCATAACAAGATTAGTTTGTAAACAATGAAGGCCGTGAAGTCTAATTTTGAAAATTAATACAACCTAAAGAACAATGGATAACATTGAACTAGAATGCAATTGATCAAACTTGAAACACAATGACCACAACTAAACTAGAATGCCATTAACCTAACTTGAAATACAGTGAACTGGAACTGAACTAGAATTCCACTAATCTAACTTGGAATACAGTGAATAGAGTTGAACTAGAGTGCCATTATCAAACTTGAAATATAGTGACAGAATTAAACTAGAGTGACATCTACCTCCGGAGTACTACAACTAGACTAAAGATGCAACTAATCACTGAAATGTTTCAGCTCTGTCTCATTCGGAGTTAGTGGTTTTTTGGAATAATTTATAGAACAGGACTGGCTGCAACATGTTATGTAAATGAGCATGAAAGCATAAAATTCAACAAAACACAACAAAGCTCTAAAACACCACAGCTATGTCTCATCCGGAGTTAGTGATATTTTGGAAGAGTTCATAAGATCACGACTAGCTGTAACAACTGATGTAATTGAGCACAAAATCATAAAGTTGAGAGAAATGCAACTAACTCCTAAATACTACAGTTATATCTCATTCAATATTAGTGATATCTTGGAATAATTCGTAAGAACAAGACTAATCTGTAGCATCCAATGCAAATGAATATAAAAACACAAAGTTCAGAAAATTGATTAAACTAGGAATGAAAAAAGGCTAAGTTACTTATCTAAACCATATGAACAAAGCTTATCAAGTAGCAGGGGCCCTCTACCACTGGATTAGCACGCAAATCTACTCAATATTGACTCAACTCTTGCAATAAAGTGATGCTTCTTTCATTAAAGGAGAAATTCTTCGGAAAACAGAGTATTACGGTCTTCTGAGATCTAGCAACAAAACAAAATCTAACTAGTTGTTTCTCGGTCTCCCGAGTCATACTTATAACAAAATTACATAACTGTCTTTGAGATAAAACAGGAATAAATGTCTTTCCCAACTAAAATCAAACTAGAACTCTGGTGGTGGTCTCATACTATGATTAAGGACATCTGTACAGTCCTTGTCCTATTAGAAGTCTATCTCCTAGTTTTGGTTTCCCACGTGCATAACCACCTGTAGACTCGAGCTCAGACTTCGTGGAGAGCAAGAAATGATGGGGGAGTGATGTGGAATACGACCATATGTGTTTTTCCTTGAGGTGACACCTGGAACCTGCGTAAACATGAAGATAGCTGCGGAATAGGCGACCGGCTACAGAATGACTGCGTTCTATAGCTGAGTCTAGTCAAAAATTGCTACAATAACAAAATCATGAAAACATAGCAAGTTAGTCATTATATACATTCTTAAAGTAATCCTAATCAATCCTATTGATCATTTAAGCCCGTAATTGATGAGGGACAAAGAAAATGAAGTGAAATGTGGTGGAAAAGAAGGACATCTTTGGGGCTCAACATACCCCCACTGCAAGGCTTTTGCATGTCCTCATGCAACTATTCCATGTACTCTGAGACCTCTGCTAGGACATCTAAGCCTCTTCTTCTGCTTTTCCTGACATTCAATGGCCTTCTGGGCTTCCTTATGACTAACTTGAATCTCAAATTTGTAAGTGCCCTGCTTAACTTTTTGTTTTTCTTCTTCAATATTTCACTGGCCTTGTACAACTTTTTCATTTGTAGAGACAGAGTTGTATTCATATCACCTTTCAGCTTAACCTGCTCCCTTAAAATTTCATTCTCATTCTTGATATGCCTATTGAGTACTTCTAACTCATACTTATCTCTTCTTAGCATATCAATTGCAGATTTTGGTGGACTAGGAGTTCTGTCTCTACTTTCTGAAGCTCTCTTATCTAGTGTCTCAACATAATTGTAAATTTCTTGTTGTGCTGGGTCTATTTCAGGAGCTCCTTCATCAAAATCCTCCTCATACCGATACTCAGGTGATCTAGCAATAGGTGTTTCTTCATCCTCAATGTTTATGATTCCAGTTTGTCTAACCTCTGTTTTATTTATTATACCTCTAAGCCTGTGGCTCCGTCTCGGTTGAGATGGCCCTTCTCCTCTGTCTTTGGCATATTTTATTATTATTCTCTCCTTCTTAAGTTGCTTCTTAATTTGAGCCAATTTCTCAGAAATCATCTCTTCACTGTCCTCTTGTATAGACTTACCAGTTTTAGTTTCAAAAACTTTAGAAATTTTCCTTCTCCTGCTTCTTCTCGTAGGTTTGCTTTCAGGTGGAGATTCCTTGGGTTCTTCAAAGTGGTTCCTCACTAGAAACTCATCCCAATTATCTCCCATTTTTCTCAAATGATGTTCAATTAAGATTTTGACTAAACCATGGTGATACAAGGTTGTTTCCAGAAATTGAACCCTCTTTTGAACATTTGAGGCCATTCTCTTTAAGCTATGAAGTAAGAAAAAAGGAAAATTGATTTCTTCTTCTAAGAAATGCATCATTAACCAAATATGATAAACATAGAGGGTACCAAATCTTCCTTTACAAGTTATAATTTTTTGCAAAATGAGCAACATATTCCTCCATTTGTTTTTCAGTGCTGAGCTAGGAATACCCTTCTTAAAAATGGAAACATCCATACCTGGGGTTTTGAGTATTTGCCTCCATGCCTCATTATGAAATTCCCTATTTTTGAACCACTTTTCTCCTTGCCTGGGTAATTCCATTGCTTCTGCAATGAAAGCCTCTGTAATGGTGAATTTAACATCTCCTATTTCGACCTCCACTCCATTGAAGGACCGTGCAAATGTTTTAGTCACCTCTTTGTGAAAACCATTGAATTTTTCCAAAAATTGCAACCACCCAGCCTGCTGTAGCATTTCTCTGATTTGTGGATAACCCTCCAAGTACTTAGTTCCAACCGGTTCGGATCTTACTATAAGACCCATATCTTCTCTTTTCAACCTTCAATTTATTGCTCTTCTATCCGCTGTGAAAATGGCTATTAAAAAGTTGATTAGATGCTTCCTCTGTTTTACAGACCGAAATGGCTTAAGAATTGGCTACGAAAAGAAATGATATGGAGTGGTTATGAAACGAGTATAATGCGGTGAGGGTGATTCATAAGAATTAATGAGTTGAAAGCTATCACGGAAGAAAAGACCGCGGAGATATTTCATGAGAAATTCAAAATCATCATTAAATACTTTGGCCTAGTGACGTGACTGATTAAATCACTTCAGTACTTAACCGTTAAGTTTTAAATGATGATTGGATATGGCAAGATGGAAGGGATTTTGTCCAAAGTTTTTATGATAGGTTTGATAGGCATGATCAACACGACTAATTAAAATAACCTTTTTTAATCATACATGACTTAACTATGCTAAACTTTCATGATCTGTCACCATAATAATTTCATAACTTTTACCTTTGCCCTTCCTTTGATGATTTTATTATTATTGTTATTATTTTTTATTTTTTTTTGTGGTTTTGATATGCCTTGTCCTCCTTTGAAAATCATTGATCTTCAGTCCTCATAACTCCTTTGATTTTGCTTGTTGTCTTAGATATGCAGGATCAATTTGCTGCTCAATCAAGTGATTACTGGATAGTGCCTTCAGGATTTATGGCTGCAGAATGTCTGACTGATTGCAAAATGTACCTATATAAGTCTTAAAACATGGAATGAAAAGGTTTGAAGCATGAATGGAATGTTTGTATGAAATGAGTTAAAAATGGATAATAAAATATGGTGTAATGGAGTATGAGTGAAGTGAATAATGGAATGCAATGAATCACAATTATGAAGTGGAGTGAAGTATGGAAAATGACTTGCAACTTATGATCTGTATTATTCAATTGCAGAAAGAAATCAATCTTAAAACTCTGAGATAGAAATGAGGTGGACCATGGAATGAAATGGATGAAGTATGGATGAATGAAATGAAATGGAGTATGGATGAATGGAGTGAAATGGATCATAAGTGGAATGTGAATCACTTATGATTTTATGATAGCTGCTTGCAGAAAACGAAAAAACTTGAAAAGCTAAAGTGTCAGAAAGATTCTGATTTTCACTCTATCTTTTCTGTATAAACATGCTAATCAGAGATTAGTTTTCATGTTTATACTTTATTTATTTATTTTTTTGCATATCTAACTTCAGAAAATTCAATTAAGTTGATGAAGAAGAAAAGTTCTTCTTCATTAACTTCATATCACTGTTTCCCTGGAATCTCTTGACAAATTCTTCTCTTGAAAGTGGCTTGTGATACAGCTTCAATCTATGACCATTCACAAGAAAAGTGACCTTCTCTTCATCTATTGTCCTTATTTTTATTTCTCCATTGTCAAAAATTCTTATAATTTCATATGGCCCAAGCCAATGTGTTTGGAATTTACCTTGAAAATCTTTGAACTTTGAATCAAACAAGAGAGCCCAGTCACCTTCTTTGAACTTCTTTTCCTTGATGTACTTATCATTCCATCTAGTCCTTTACTGTTGGAATATACTTGTTTTCTGAACTGCATCTTGTCTGATCTCATCCAATTCATTAATCTGCTCCAATTTGTGCTTTTGTGCCTCTGTTAGATCAAGTCCTAGCTGAACTGCCATTTTGAAAGTTTGAATCTGGAACTCTATGGGAAACAAAACTTGCTTTCCATAAACAATTTCATAAGGAGTATGACCTGTTGTGCTTCTCCATGTAGTTCTATAGGCCCACAAGGCTTCAGGAAGCCTATCTGCCCAATCTCTTCTATGTAAATGAACAGTCTTTGTTAGGATCCCCTCAATGACCTTATTAGTAGATTCCACTTGACCATTTGCTTGTGGATGATAGGGAGTAGATTTTCTGTGTCTGATTTTGTACCTCTCCATCATTTGTTCCATTAGCCTTGATGTGAATTGAGCTCCTTGATCTGTAAAAATTTCCCTTGGGACACCAAAACGAGTAAAAATATCCTCAAAAAGAAAATTAACTACATATGCTTCAGTAGCAGAAAGTAATGGCTTGGCCTCTACCCATTTGGTAACATAATCAGTGCAAACTAATATATATTTCTTTTGTCTTGATGGAGGACTAATAGGTCCTACAAAATCTAAAGCCCATTTTTCAAAAGGTTCAATATGTACCTGAGGCTGCAATGGCATCTCACCTGAAGGAGAAGGTTTCCCTACCCTTTGGCAACTGTCACACGTTTTGACATACTCTTTAGCATCTTTAAAAAGGTATGGCCAATAATATCCTAAATGAAGGATCTTATAAGTTGTTCTTTTATCAGCAAAGTGTCCGCCACAAGGTTCATCATGACATACCTTGAGGATCTGAGCCATTTCATCTTCCCGAACACATCTCCTAATGATAAAATCTGGGCCTGTTTTGTATAACTCATTAGCAATCCATGAATATTTTGCACTGTCATAAATTATATTTCTTTTGTTTCTTGCATTCATTATTGAAGGAAATTTCCCTGAAACTAAATAATTAGCAATGTCAGTAAACCAAGGAGTCTGAGAAGAAATTGCAAAAATATATTCATCAGGAAATTGATCTTCAACTGGGGTATTGTCTTTGATGTTTTGGAGTCTAGATAGGAAATCAACTACTATGTTTTGTTTTCCAGGCCTATCTAGAATGGTAATATTGAATTCTTGTAAAAGAAATAACCATCTTATGACTCTGCCATTAGTAATTGATTTGTTCATTAGATATCTAATTACATAATGATCTCTGTGAACAAAAGTTTCATAGCCTATTATATAGTGTCTGAATTTTTTTATGGCATGAACAACAGCTAAAAACTCTTTTTCAGTTATAGTATAGTTTAACTTTGAAGGAGTCAAATTTTTACTGGTGTAATAGATG
The DNA here is from genome assembly GCA_034641835.2 of Pinus albicaulis. Taxonomy (NCBI): domain Eukaryota; kingdom Viridiplantae; phylum Streptophyta; class Pinopsida; order Pinales; family Pinaceae; genus Pinus; species Pinus albicaulis. Next base: position 207,530,394 of record CM076580.1, read on the forward strand.
GCATAAGGAATCAAGTCTTTTTGTCCCAATACTTCTCCTAGAGTTGTATCCGAGGCATCTGTTGAAATATGAAAAGGTAACTTCCAGTTAGGTCCCCTTAAAATAGGTGCTTCAGAGATTTTTGTTTTCAGGGTCTCAAAGGCTAACTGGCAATCAAGATTCCACTTGAATTCACAGTCTTTGGTAAGTAATTTGAGAAGTGGAGATGCTATCTTGGTGAAGTTTTCTATAAACCTTCGATAATATCCTGTAAATCCTAGAAAACTCCTAACATCTTTTTGACAACTTGGAATAGATAAGTTAGATATGACTTCAACTTTTGACTCATCAACTCTAATCCCATCCCCTGAATTGTGATGTCCTAAAAAAATTCCTTCAGTAAACATCATAAAACACTTCTCATGACTTAGTGAAAGATTTGCTTCTTTACATCTCTTTAAGACTTTTTCCAAGTTTGCTAAGGCTTCTTCAAATTTGTTTCCATAAACTGTGAAATCATCCATATATACCTCTACACAATCATGTATTAGATCTGAAAATATTCCTAGTACTGCCCTTTGAAATGTTGTGGGTGCATTGCATAGTCCAAATGGAAATACTCGGTAAGCATAGGTACCCCAAGGACAGGTAAATGTGGTTTTGTCTTGATCTTCCAGTGCTACTTGGATTTGATTATAACCACTAAACCCATCTAAAAATGAGAAGTACTTTTTTCCAGCTAATGTATCTAACACCTGATCTATGAAAGGTAAGGGAGAATGATCTTTAAGAGTAGCTTTGTTTAATTCCTGGTAGTCAATACATACCCTCCATTTACCATTTTTCTTTGGCACAATTACCAAAGGAGAAACCCATTGACTATCTAAAATGGGATAGATAAATTTTACATTTAACAATTTCTGCAATTCTTCTTTAACAATCTCCCTAAGATTTGGATTCATCCTTCTCTGAGGTTGTCTGATTGGTTTACAATTTTCCTATATGTAGATGTGATGAGTGCAAGTCTTGGGACTTATTCCTTTCATATCAGTGTACTCCCATGCATATGCAGAAGAATGTCTCTGTAATATCTTGACTAGCTATTCTTGTTGAGATTTCTCTAGGTTCTTGTTTATGTTTAAAGTTTTGCCTGGAAATATCTCAATTGTAGAGCTACCAAATTTATCCATAGAGTAAAGAGACATCTGTCTTGATGATAAAAAGTCAATGTTGGATTCTTCTTGAAATTGTTCATGTTTTTATTCCGAAGAGGATCAAAGTTTTCTAAGGTATTCAGAATCTGGCTATCTTCACTAATTTCTGAAATTGTGAAGAGAGGTTGTAAGTCTTCTTCATCCTCTATCCATTGAGTATCATCTAATTCTGTAATTGTTTTTGCTGGAGGATACAAGGTAAATTTCTTGGTTGAACTACCATCAGAGATGTAAATATCACCGGATCTACAACTAATGAAAGCATCAGCTGTAGCTAACCAAGGTCTTCCTAATATAATAGGGTGCCCTCCTATATTATTCTTAGGAGTTAGGATCATAAAATCCACAGGATACTCCCAAGAATCTAGGGACACTGGAATGTCTTCTATTACCCCATCAGGTTTGATCACAGATCTGTCTGCTAATTGTAATAATGTGGGTGTAAAAAGAAGATTAGGAAGTTTCAATTTATCCATGATTTGTCTACTCATAATATTGATTGCTGCTCCTAAATCAATAAGTGTGTTTTGGATCTCAATTCCATTGATGTGAATTTTAACAACTGGATTTCCTGGGTCTAGATACTTTGGAATAGCAATCTTACCCATCATGATATCTGTTATTTTTCCTTCTAGTTGAATTTTCTTTATATCTCTTATTCTTTTTCCTGCTTTCTTCATGCTCAACTCCTTTATTTTCTTTGCTAATATTGGAATTTCCTTGATGGCTTGTAATAATGGGATCTTAATACAAATATTTCTCAGCTCATCTAAGAAATCATAATTAGGCACCATAATTTGTTTTTCTACACCCTTATCAATTTGTAATCTTTCTCGAAAGGGAGGTGTAGAAGTGGATGTTCATGGCTGCTCTAATATAGGAGTTGAAATTATTGGTTCTTTTTGTTTTGATTTTTCAGTGTTTGAGTCTTGGAAAGTTGTGTTCTCTTCAAGACTTTTATTTAACCATAGATAATCTTCCTCAGAATTGTCTTGCTCTTGTATGATTACAGAAGGTTTCCTCTTTTCAAGTATTCTTCCAGACCTAAGTTGAACATCACTAAGGTCTAAAGGCGTGATCAAATAAGTTGGAAACTGTTGGCCTTCTATCATGTATGTGTTCTGAGGATTTTTATTGTTGGGGTTTGGTATGGGTTGGGCAGGCAACTGATTTGTTTTCTGAGGAAATGGTAATGGAAGTGGTTGATTTTGATGTTGTGGATTTTGAGGATTTTGTTGAAAATTTTGTTGAGGAGTGAAATGTGGATATGGTGGATAGAATGGTAGATATTGGTAATACTGAGAGTATCTTCCATAGGGATTTTGTGCTCCTTGCGCCCAATTTTGTGATTTATTTTGAAATTGGGGCGAAGGTTGCTGCCAAGAATTCCAATTTGGTGGGGGTTGATTATACAACTGATCATGAAATCCTTGTGTTTGAGGTCCTTGCCAAGGCCTCCTGGAGACAAAATTGAGAGGTTCTATGGAACTTGTAGGAGTTTTTTTTTGAAAGACAGCTTTAAGACCAGGAAGTGAAGGACAACTCTTGGTCTCATGTTTTTCTGAACAAATTACACAAGTCTCTACAACTTTTTCATCCAAAGGGCACTCTCTCAAGGCATGTTTCTTTCTACATTTGGGGCAAAAGATTGCTAAGGCATCAGATTCAGCTTTTTGCTTGTTTTGTAACTTAAGGGTGTCTATTTGTTCACTAAGACTCCCCAAGATATCAGATTTGAACTCATCAAGGATATGTCCTATTTCTGCCCTACTTACTGTCCCAGAAGCAGACTTACTTGCCCTTGCAAGAGCAGGGTCTCTTGGTCCTTTTACAGTTTTAGATTTCCCTCTTGAAAGGTTGATACATAATTCAGCTATTTCAGGTAATGTGAGTTGAGATATATCCCCTTTTCCCATCATGTTAAGGATATCAAACCATTCATCCCTAATTGTCTTCAACAAGAGAGCTTTCAAGGTGTCTTGGTCTAGGTTTTCCATTTTTTTCTCTTTTGATGTTGTAGTTAAATCTCTCCAACAAATCTTCCAGATTTTCATCTTCTTTTTGTAGCATCTTAAAAACTTCCTCCTTATGGTTGACTGGCATACAGTAATCCAAATACCTCTCTATAAATGCTTGTTTCATGTCTTCCCATGTCCTAATAGAACTGTTGATCAAACTCATAAACCACTTCAATGCTGCTCCTTTCAATGTTGAAGGAAATAGTTTAAGTTTTTGAGCATCTTGCAAGTAATCATAGGTTCTACATAGGACTTCAAATTCAAATAGGAAGGTTTTAGGACCTTCAGTTTTAAGTCCATATAATTTTGGAAGGACAGAGGGTGAAATGTTTTTCATAGTTGCATTGGTTTCTTCATCTACTATAGGAAACCCAAAAGAGCTTCCATTTCTCTTCTACCTCTTCCTCTGCCTCCTTCTCCTTCTGCATCTCTACCTCTACCCCCTCCAAATAGTGTGTGTTTTCCATTAAAAACTCCTCCTCCCCCTTCTTCTTCCATATTTGATTCTTTTGTGGAAGTTGAAAATTTTATGTCCTTAGCATGGGTTCCTGAATCTTCTTCTAAGACAGGTTCAATGGGTAAAGTGGAAGGTCTTTCTCATGGAATATCTGATCTTAATTCCTATGGAAGTCTAGGATTAGTAAAGGATGGAATGTGGGTTTGAGTTGGAGGTGTGCTAGCTCTTGGTCTTGGTGAAACAAGTGGTGTTCTAGGAATCAAGCTTTTGCTTCTTATGAATCTACTCCTTGAGTCTCTTTCTCTACGCATGTCATTGTTTTTGGGAGGTAAGAAACAAAACTACCTAGTTTTCACTTCCCCGGCAACGGCGCCAAAATGTAGTGCTCAACTTAGTGTTCCTAAATTGAGGTCATAAATTGTCAACCAGGGCTAGTAAACTACTGAAGTGAGGTGCACTATATGTGCCTAGGTATCTGTTTCTCACTACGTTGTGTTTAGTGTTTTTCTGACGTTTTTGGTTTTATGGTTTTATGTTAAAAATGAAAAGAACTAACTATTGGTAAAGAGAAGTGGATGGTTACACTAAAATAGAGCAAAACTTATTCTAAAATATGTATGGCATTAAAGAACAGAAAATGCAAAGCTTGATAATGACCCATAGCAAGGAAATAAATCACAACATGAACTCAATAACTCATAACATGAACTCATCCAATTCATTCATTAGAAATATATTGGAATAGCTTGAGAAAAGGACAATTTTAGTGCAAATGAGGTTCTCCTAAGTAAACAATCATCTTACAATATTACAAAGAATCTCATCCATGGCTAAAAGTTTATTGGAACATAATTGGAAAAGATTATTTGTAGCACAATAAGATTTCTACTCTGAATTAACTTGTAATGCTAAGATTAATCCATTCTGCAGCTCAACTTGTCACTACTAAACCTCATTCGAAAGTTAGAGATTTTCTAGAATAGTTTTTGGGAAAAGGCTTATTTGTGAAATTGCAAAAGATTGCAGAAAAATCAAGGCCTTAAACTGATAGCACTAATTATTGTCCATATGATGATGCATTAATATAAAGTTAGAACAAGAGTAGTTTGTAAACAATGAAGGCCGTGAAGTCTAATTTTTACAGTTAATACAACTTAAAGAACAATGGATAACACTGAACTAGAATGAAATTGATCAAACTTGAAACACAGTGACCACAACTAAACTAGAATGCCATTAACCTAACTTGAAATACAGTGAACTGGAACTGAACTAGAATGCCACTAATCTAACTTGAAATACAGTGAACAGAGTTGAACTAGAGTGCCATTATCAAACTTGAAATATAGTGACAGAATTAAACTAGAGTGACATCTACCTCCGGAGTACTACAACTAGACTAAAAATGCAACTAATCACTGAAATGTTTTAGCTCTGTCTCATTCGGAGTTAGTGGTATTTTGGAATAATTTATAGAACAGGACTAGCTGCAACATGTTATGTAAATGAGCATGAAAGCATAAAATTCAACAAAACACAACAAAGCTCTAAAACACCACAACTATGTCTCATCCAGAGTTAGTGATATTTTGGAAGAGTTCATAAGATCACGACTAGCTGTAACAACTGATGTAATTGAGCACAAAATCATAAAGTTCAGAGAAATGAAACTAACTCTTAAATACTACAGTTATATCTCATTCAATATTAGTGATATCTTGGAATAATTCGTAAGAACAAGACTAGTCTGTAGCATCCAATGCAAATGAATATAAAAACACAAAGTTCAGAAAATTGATTAAACTAGGAATGAAACAAGGCTACGTTACTTATCTAAACCATATGAACAAAGCTTCTCAGGTAGCAGGGGCCCTCTACCACCGGATTAGCATGCAAATCTACTCAAGATTGACTCAGCTCTTGCAATAAAGTGATGCTTCTTTCATTAAAGGAGAAATTCTTCAAAACAGAGTATTACGGTCTTCTGAGATCTAGCAACAAAACAAAATCTAGCTAGTTGTTTCTCAGTCTCCTGAGCCATACTTATATCAAAATTACATAACTGTCTTTGACATAAAACGGGAATAATTTTCTTTCCCAACTAAAATCAAACTAGGACTCTGGTGGTGGTCTCGTACTATGATTGAGGACATTTGTACAGTCCTTGTCCTATTAGAAGTCTATCTCCTATTTTTGGTTTCCCACGTGCATAACCACCTGTATACTCGAGCTCAGACTTCGTGGAGAGAAATAAATGATGGGGGAGTCATGTGGAATACGACCATATGTGTTTTTCCTTGAGGTGACACCTGGAACTTGCGTAAACATGAAGATAGTTGCGAAATAGGCGACTGGCTACAGAATGACTGCATTCTATAGCCGAGTCTAGTAAAAAATTGCTACAATAACAAAATCATGAAAACATAGCAAGTTAGTCATTATATACATTCTTAAAGTAATCCTAATCAATCCTATTGATCATTTAAGCCTGTAATTGATGAGGGACAAAGGAAATGAAGTGAAATGTTGTGGAAAGGAAGGACATCTTTGGGGCTCAACAATACCTTCACAAATCAAAGACGCAATTAAAGGAGCCTCCCTCATTATTACTATTTTCTCTCCAAATTATGCGCAATCGCAAAGGTGCCTCCATTAACTACTCCTCGCACTGCTCTGTAAGCCCACCATTTTTGCAAAGGCATATAACTGTTGTTTATTGCATATAAGTGTCGTTATACCGACGGCGGCCAGAGCGTCACTATTGCGACGGCTGCCTCCAAACGTCTCAATTGCGACACTTAGACATTGTGTCGCAAAAAAAGCATCGCTATTGCGACGGCTGCCTCCAAACGTCGCAATTGCGACACTTAGACATTGTGTCACAATTGCGACGTTTGGAGGCAGCTGTCGCAATAGCAACACTTTGGGGCATATTGTTGCAATTGCAACGTCTTCCTCCAAACGTCGCAATTGCGACACTTTGTCTAAGTGTCGGTATTGCGACACTTTTCTCTAGACGTCGGTATAGCGACGGTTTTGGGCGGGATTGAAAAAATTTGGGGAAATTTCCTACATTTGGTCAAAAGTGTCGAAACCAAGTGTCAGAATTTCCGCCAAATGTACTAGTGTTAGGATCATGTGTCTGCTCTGTTGATGGATGTGTCTGCTCAGGACTTAGTGCTTGATGAGATGGTACCTGCTCAAAAGATGTATGTTGATCAGGACTCGATGATGGTTGCTCATCTCCGGCACGAGGTGAAGGAGGATGAGGTGGATTACTAGAATGATGATTACTCCCCTCGTGATCATGATCATCTGATGAGTTTCTCTGTCACGCATCTCCACGACGCCTATCCCTCCTAGCTGCTAGTAGCATGGAAGATTCAATGATATGACACATAAGGGTCATCATATCGCAAGGCATTCCTCTCCGGAGCTCTGTGAGCCTCCGGTGAGCCTGGATCTCTCTAATTGTTGTAGGGTGGACTCCCTCATCAACCAGGAGTAGACACAGTCGGTGGCCCAGCTCCATCCTGAATCAGATGTCCACCCTACGCCGCATCCCCACGGGTATCTGCACCCGAGGATCGGGTCTGTCACCCTGATCCGTGACCTCTGCCATCTCCTCTTCATGATCTACAGGATCATTCGATGGGGATGGAATCATGTCCCCAACGAACATGCCAATATCTACAAAATATATAGTACACAACAATAATTAGAAAATTTCATTAAACAATTTAAAGAATGTGTTAAAATAAATTTTTTTTTCTAATTAATTAATTAAGACAATAAAATGAAACAATATTAACTTAAAGAAAACACTAATATTACCTCTAGCATCTGGTGGCTCATCCTGTATGAAGAGGATTTTGGTACACCCTCGCCAATACAAACCCTCATATGGACACGACACCATCACAAACATGTGATCATCAACACTGGCTAGTAGCTCCAGTGCATCACTAAATATCTTGGCTAAATAGTCGGATAAGCCCCTCTTGGGCATCATCTGGCCCCACATCTGCATCTGTACATGTAACATCAGCCTACGAGGTTGTTGAACAAAAGTAGGCCTCGTCTCCAGAAACCTATCAAAAAATAAACAAAATAACTCTGAAGCAAAAGAGAAGGTCAACCTCCCACATGCCTAAGAATGACATCTATCTAATGATATACAAAACTTCCACAAAAAAATGGCAGACCATCTCTCAAGTCGTGGCATTTGGAATAAAGAATCAACATAAAATAAAAGCAGGCAACTAATGCGCTTCTTGTCACTAGTATAGTGTGCAATGGTCGTCAGTAGTAGTGAGAGGCACCTCACCTCCTCTGGACTAAACAAAGCAATGCGTAACTGACCACCAAACACCTAAAAATATGTAGGAGAAATTATATCACTCTAATGTATCTTTGGGAGTAAACCAAATAACTCCTGTTGCATAACCAACAGGGGCATCTGGGAACTGGGGAAAATCCTACCCTCTCCTAGATAGGCCAGTAATAAAATAAATGTCCTCCTCAGTGGGCTCGTACCACTGGTCAGGACCGACTCGGAATGCCTACCAGTGGGCATTCCACCTGTAGATCAAATATCCCAATAACCCACTGTGCCCCTTCAGGGATGTAGCATCCTCGTATAACTTAAGGGGGCCTACCTCCCTTAAGATCAACTGGGTGGGTGTCGTAATAGGGCAAGGGTACAAAAGTCTCTCCCTCTCCTGTGCCTCCCACTACTTAATCATGTTATAATGGTCCTCCGTATGCTCTTATTATTGCCTTTCCTCTCTCCGTTGATGTCGCTGAATGATTCACATATTAAATACAATTTTTTTATTAAATGACAAATGTAATTTTGTGCAGCATAAAGCTGCACATACCCACAATAAGCATATGAATTCTTATCACATGCATGCGTCCCCAAAACAATGGAAACACTTCATGCGGAATTAATTATCTCTTGACACAACTATGGTTATAAACCATAGTAAAACATGCACTTTATGAAATTCGTATCTATGATTTTGACTTTGGTTAAAACCCAAAGTGCCAACATATATATATATTGGGGCCCATAGTTATTAACCATGCATTTCCTTACCATCGATTATAAGCAACCGTCAATCCCATGGTAATTGCACACGATTGAATATGACATTTTACCATTCGTTAACCTATGATATGAGTGGTTTCCATATGCCATGTGGCGCCTCCTAACCGCTATCGCACTCCTCAATTTATTATCGTTTACCACTTCAATTCCATGCGAAAACTGCTGACTGTTTTATCAAACCATTTCACCATTCCGTTGTGCCATCGATTCATGGTTCCACTTACTATTTGCCGAGTCACAATTTCTGCCTTCATCCAACATGTAACCTTTTTCTTTTGTGGCTCCGTTGCTACATGCTTTCCTTTAATATTATTGTTCCTAAGAGACGAAGTATACATACAGCGGTTGGTTCTTCCCCCAATAGATAACACAATATCTCTTCACTGAAGACCTTGCGGCACTTATTCTGCGTCAAGTAAGAGTACTTCAGGGTGTAATTTGTAGGTTCGAATTCGAAGCTCGGAGCGTTGAAGGTTTGAGAAACATAATACACTGTATATATAAAATACGCGTGGAACATTCAAGAGCCGCACAAAGCTTCGGTTGTGGCTACCGTTATCATTTTCACAGTAAAATAATGTTTGTAGCTAGAGAGGACCATATATTACACATCTCTAGATGGCTAAATATTTCAACGCTCCAGGTATCAACAACCAAATGATTAGAAATTATACAAAGTTTCAACTCATATCTATAAACTCAATTACTTACAGTCCTTATGGATTCCTGAAACTATAGCTCAGATACACAATGACGGAAATTCATTTGATTCTGCCCAATTTCACCTGCATACATATATACTGTGCCAAAATCTGATTTATCACACAATTATAAATTTAATTTCTCAATGTACACTTAATAAATCAGAAATCGATTCTCTCTCTCTCTCTCTCTCTCTCTCTCTCTCTCTCTATCTCTGTGTGTATATATATATATATATATATATAACCAATTATTTATACAGGTTATTCTCTCTGGCCTGATTTTCTAATCAGTGGCCTCTTCACCTATTCTCTGGCCCGTAGGCTTTCGATCCAAATCCTATCTAATCTATCTAAATCCTAAATCTTCTTTTTCTATGCCTTGAGGCTTATAACTTTATACAAAAGGTTCTGAAACCAAAATTGGTTTCAGATCCTCTATCTTCTCAACAAAATCCTGAATATCCTCTAAGTCCCTTTTTTTACTCAACTAATCCCGAAGGATCCTCTCTAATCCAGAAAATCATGAAACCAATTCCTAATCTAAGTTATTCAATTAATTCCCAAATTGCTCAATATTTCAACTATCCTAATTCTCTCATGTTCTCCACCATTCGAAAATATTTATAAAATGCCTCACAAATATTAATTAATTCCTATTCTAAATGTCTCACTCAAAATATTTCAAAATTACATTAATTTAGTACATACGAAACCAACTTCCTTGAAATCATAAGACCCCTATCTCTACTAAAGTACAATGAGCTTTCTGAATCAAATGCTCCTGCATCATATATATATATATATATATATATATATATATATATATATATATATATATATATTATTGAAAAAAAACATTCGGTGCACCCAAAAATAGTCACGCACCGCTAATACGCACCACACAAACATAAAATCTTTTTTGTGCGGTGTGTTGACCGAAATATCCACCCTAGGGCGGTTATTTTGGTCAATGCACTTCCCAACAACCGTACATAATTCCCGGTGCATTCCGTTAACGACCGCACCGTAGTATAGTCGTACATAGTGTGTTATTTTTAAAAATTTTATATGGTTGGCGCAACTGGCAACCGACACCCACCGCACTATGTTAGTGTTAAAGCGGTGCACATTTTTTTGGTACTGCACCGGAACCCTGTGCGATTTCTGTTAACACCGTTTGCGGTGCAGGCTGTAAATTTACAGACAGCACCACGAACGGTGCAAGCCGAACGGCTCAAACGCACCGTGCAAATTTTCCCTTTTTTTTTAAACGATACATTTTAAGTTGATTTGAGAAATTAATCTGCTAAAATTTTAAGTTATTGAGAAATAAGTATATTACCTACACATTTGTGCATCGAGGAGGCATCTTTGTTGAGGAATACTAAAAATGAAATTTTCCCATCGTTTTTTAAAATTCGAACTCCACACAGTGAGTAATGGACGAAAGTAATGCGGGAAATGGGAGCACCGATGGTAGGGTGCCTCAGAGAAGAAGAAATCACACCAGTGCTTGAGAGCTCTAGAGCACTGAACAAGTAAACATGAAATTTTTACGACTGGTATTTTTTTTTTTTAAATTAACCCTTTTTCGGTGCGCTCGATTATGAGATGCACCAGGCGGCTGTATCAATGGCACACCACAATTATTTACGGTGTGCTAGATTACTAAGACGCACAGGGCCGGTTTTTATGGAGAGCACAGACTTGGTGTGCCATTTGATAGTATGCACTGGTGTGCTGTATTGCTGAGACGCACCGGGACGGTTTGTATGGAAAGCACAGTTTCTCGGTGTGCCATTTGATTGTACGCACTGGTGCACTTTATATAAAACTCACCGATGTGTGTTATGATTAGAAACACACCAAAAAAAAAAAATTTGTAATAACCTCCACCTGCCAACCTCCTCTAGTGACCTCCACTACAAACGGATATCTGGGCTATTTTTATAAGGGCTTCCTAAAAAACATCAGCTAGAGGGTCTTTTCCTTGTAGTGGAGGTATTTTTTGGTTGTAAAATAGTATGTTAGGATGCATTGTAGATTAGATAGATACATCATTTTAAAATTAGCATCATGATAGAAGCATTAAAAGTATGAGTACTTGTCATAGGAGGATGTCTGGAAAAACATTTATGTAACATCTATGCTATGAGATAAAGTGGCTCCTCATAACCTCATTTTATATAAAATTTACAAGAAAAACAATTATCTAAATCATGGTTCATCATTCATTAGTCAATATAGAAACAGGTGCTAACATTTTTCTAATGGAGCCCTCTTTGGATTCACTGATTATAAAGAAAGCAAAAGGTTTCATCAAGAATTCTAACTTGCAGAATTCTGGGATTAGAATATGATGAAATATTGCTGAAGCAGGTCAAGAGAATTAAACTTTTCATTCTAAGGAAAATTGTTGCAGGATAACTCAAAAGGAAAAGGATGAGGTACATGTATATATATTCTAACACTGGATGTTATAAAGTCATATGGTTGTAGTTAGTATACTTCTATCTTCAGAATTATAAACAAAAGTAGAAACTCTTTAGATGCACAGGTTGTCAATAGACATGTTCCGCACTAGATGAAATCAACATAATATGTCCTCATGTGGAATATGAGGTGATTTCAAATTATCAAGGAGTTTCACATTATAAGTTCATGGGAATGCAATGTGTGGAGAAAGAAAGGAAGGGATCGTGAGAAGTGTAACCATGATAAAAACAAGTCAACATCCAAGGAAGAAAATAATCCTTGACTAGAAAATATCATGGGAAGATTTGTAGACTCTGATAGAAGTCTAGAAAAGATGAATACCCTTGACAATACACATCTTTAGGAGATGTGTCAAGCTATAAAAAAGGATGTTGATGCCTACAAGGTGTCATGGTGAAAGATCATCACTAAGGTAACTTTTGATTTAAAAGTTCATAATTATTATCTAATGAGCTTATGCAGGGTTGCCAAAGGGAAGCATATGTCTTCCAAAAATTGATAACCATATGGCAGGATAAAATATCCTTGGAAGAAGTATGGTTCGAAGAAAAGCAGCATGGCATGAAGCTAGACAGATGAGAATATTGATGGGTCACTTTCTGACAGAAGACATGACTCTTGGATGAAAGTGATGGATGATTTGTGTTGAGAATTTATAGGGCTGGCGATTAATACAAATTAGCTTCTTAATAATTACTTGTGAGCTTACTCGTATTATTTGTGTCTTCTCTTCTTTAGATTATTTAATCTTGCATCAATTCAAATATCAAAATACACAAGACACACAAATTAGGCTCCTAGAGCCAGGGAAAAACCTTTCCCTCTTGGAGAGGAAAACCCATAAGAAATTATTCTTATAGATCTTCAAATGACAAGTACCATGACCCAGACTTAGACCCTTGACCTATAAATGCCTCCAAGACCTTGTCTTTACTTCTTTGCTTGCCCTCAACACTGACCCTTCTCTTCTGCTTCAATCTGCACTGATTTGCACTAGTACTAGAGAGCTCGGTCTCTTAGTCAATACTTAATCTTCTTCACTTATTACTTCTATAAACAGATCTGCTCTTTGTCCACCGTCTTGTAACTTTCATATAATTCACAATTTCCTCAAGGACAGTACGATGTCAACTTCATATTATACTTAAATATATTCGCACTTCTTGACTATATTCGATTAGAGGAAAGTCCTCATCTTTTCACAGATATAATCCGCACTGAATTATTGAGGAAGCCCGCACTTTTTTTTGCAGAGATTCACATTGTATTTCCACACTCTATTTCAGCACTGCACTTCTACACTTCTTGTTTCAGGAATGACCGCGACACTTTATTATAATGAGATATAAAATATATCCTCTTCTTCTTCATATGTTGTCCAAAACTCTGCAAAACCTCAGAGAGAATCCACATGTCTGTTCTTCGCAATTTTATCCCTTTTAAAACTTCATATCAATCACAAATGTAGTTGCATTAAACTAGAGTGATCCGCACTTCAGTTCCTGTTCCACGTCACAGAGATCCGCATTTTTTTTATTGGTATGTATTGCACTATATTTCTAAGAAATTCCGCATTTTTTATTGCTCAGGCCACCGAAAACTTCTTCCTGAATGAGCTGCAGACCGAGTGTATACATAGAGACAGTCTCGTTTTCTTTTAGGCCAACCATCACTAAAGTATATAGGCCGACTTATCATCTATTAGAATATATACTTGTCATTTGTTAGAAGGCCGGCTTTGTAACATATATTCTTCAGCATTTAATGTGGCATTCTCCACTTGTTTTCCATCGTTGATTGAGGGTCGTTTGTGAGATTCTTCACAAGGTATTTGGAGCATAAATATCTAAACTAAATCCTTCATGTATATGACACTTAATTATAGAAGAATACAAAAACCGAGAAGAAATCAAGAAGAAGTCTATAACCTATAATAAAATCTTGTTCATGAAACCCATGAAACAAGTACAACAAAAATACATTTTATTATTATTGTCTTCTTCTTTACATAATTACATAGTCAACATGAAGACAGACCTAGTTACACTTTTCAACACTCCCTCTTAACTAGGGAGGTATTCATACAAGTAAATGGTCACTTTCAAACTAAAGAATCTCATAAGAAGAATCGGATTGGTAATCGCATCTGTATAGCATCATATCAACCAGCATTGTCCTAGTGCAAGGCCTTGACTAACAGCCCCATCTCTCAATGAGACAATGGACTACAATTTTGGCGAGACACATGACTAATAGACACCATATTCATTGTCTCTCCAAGGCACGTACCCCACCTAGGTGTTCCCAGAGTATGACCTTCTTGGAATATTCTTCTCTTGGGTAGCCAACCCTCAAAGAATATCGGTCCATGACTACTCTTATCTTGAATGCCCTATCTCATTCTCAAAGAGTATCGAATGCCAGATGATTACCCAATCCTCCATTCTATCTTCTAGGTGAAGGCCAGAATGATGTGTCTATCCATTCTCTTCACATGGCCTTCACTCTGAGTTACGGTTGTTAGTCCTGGTCTAGTGCATGACACATGTAATAGAGAATCACATATGTCACTCCCTCTTAACACAAGAAGGACATATTTCAAGTTTCTTCCAAGCAAGAAACTTACCACCAGGCTCCTCATCAACCAGTGTCTTGCAACAGAAATCCAACTACTCATGAATATTTCATCCCCTCGATGTCATGGATTTCGATATTGAGGAATCTTCAACTTTTGGATTCATAGGGCACAAATCATCCATCACTTTCAGTCACGAGTTATGTCCACTATCAGAAAGTGATTCATCAGTCTTCCTCATCTGGTCCACAGTAATTCCATGCTAATTTCCTTCGAATCATCCCCAAGGATCATACATCCTTTATTATGATTAGAAGCCCTGCACATATTTATCTAGATAAACATATTCATATGATCTTTTAGAACAAAATTTACCTCAGTGATGATATTTCACCATGGCATCTTCCTGTAGGCATTGACATCCTTCAGACAGATTGACACATATCCTAATGATATGTTTTTTCAAGGGTATTCTTATTTACCAGACTTCTGTCAGAGTCCACATATCTTCCCAGGATATCTTCAAGTCACATCTTCTGGGCTTCCGGATGATAACTGCCTCTTGACATGGTTGCATATCATGATCTCTTCCTTTTTGCACATTCCCCATTCCCAAGAACTTACAACCTTTCTAGTTTCTTTTTCATATACAAACACCTCATATTCCATGAGGACATATTATGTTGATTTCATATGTCCGTGCATCGAGAGATCCTCCTCCATAGATCATAATTCTAAATACAGAAGTTCATTACCTGCAACCAAACCATATGACATGACTTCACAACCTCCAATGTTAGCATATATATATATATATATATATATATATACACACCTCATACCCTTTTCACTTGAGTCATCCTCTAGCAATTTCTCAATAATGAAGAGCTTCATTCTCTTGGCCTACTCCAATAATATGTCATCACATCCCAGAAATTTGTTTCCATGATGACCCTTGCTCTTGATGACTTCTTTCCATTAGTGATGTTATCAGAGAGGTTTTCCCGGAGCTTATTCACCAAGATCTCCTACCATGCTTTCATCAGGATGAAACATTGCTTCCTATCATATAACTAATAGAAATCACTTAAAGGAGAAGATGATCTCAATCGTGGTGGAGATCCCTTGCTTCTTCTTTCTTATCAGACTCTTCCCTTATTTCAAAGACATGGACTTCTTTCCTATTTATCTTGTCCTTTTTCAGATTAAGGACAATTTCTATTTTAATGCCCAAGTTCATCATATCTAAGGCATCGTGCTTCATGCACATTTTTTTTTTCTTTTCAAAACTTACTGAATATTTCTTTCTTCCTGGACATGGCTGCAAAGGCTTGATTCCTTCACTTCCCGTAACAGCTTTGGCTTTCAATCTAGTTTCCTCCATTTACATAGAGACCCTAAATCGTGGAATGGTGTGACTTCTATCTCCCCATATAATTGTAAAGTGATATTTCCCCACTCTTCTCATAGAGCTTTTAACACCACTGTAGTCTTCTCCTAGTTCCTGCAGTTGATCAGAGAGATTGTTTCTCTTGCAGTATTCACAGAGAATAACTCCAATAATTTCTTATATACTCCTTTTGATGATTTTAGATTTGGTACATCGGATATGATAAAGTCTTTTATGGATTCTATAAGAATCCTTTGGGCTCTTATATCTCCCTTCATGAATTTGGTATGACTTCATTGTCCTTGTGTTCTATGGAAAGTTTGAAACCCAAACAGCTCATTTCTTTCTTTTCAAAGGAGACATTTTAATAGATTCATATAAAGTCATATATATACTTACTTGAGTAGATGCTTTTCTTCTTCTATCAGCGTGATTAATTTGGAGATGGTTGAAGCTTCCTTTGAATGGTGATTGATGAGGATATTCTACTGCTTCCTTGAAAGATCAAGGATGATAGGTAACTTGCCTTGAAGATTTTGATGGCAATACTTTGAGATAGAAATGATATGCTAGCACATTTAAGATGGTTTCATAATACTTCCTTATTTCTTTCACTGTGTAAGACTGACCTTTCTCCTAATCAAATCCTTTCTTTAATACCCTCCATGAAATCTGATCGTTGAGTGTCTCTATGCCCTTTCTAGCACCTTAGCTTTGATACCATGTTGATAATTTATAGGGCTAGTGATTAATACAAATTCTCTTCTTAATAATTACTTGTGAGCTTACTCGTATTATTTATGTCTTCTCTTCTTTAGCTTATTTAATCTTGCATCAAGTCAATTATCAAAATACACAAGACACACAAATTATGCTCCTAGAGCCAGGGCAAAACCTCTCCCTCTCGGAAAGGAAAACCCACAAGAAATTATTCTTATAGATCTTCAAATGACAAGTACCATGACCCAGACTTATACCCTTGACCTATAAATGCCTCCAAGACCTTGTCTTTACTTCTTTTCTTGCCTTCAACACTGACCCTTCTCTTATACTTCAATCTACACTAATTTGCACTAGTACTAGAGAGGTCGATCTCTTAGTCAACACTTAATATTCTTCACCTATTACTTCTATAAACAGATCTACACTTTGTCCACCTTCTTGTAACCTTTCATATAATTCGCAATTTCCTCAAGGACAGTCCGATGTCAACTTCATATTATACTTAAATATATTCGCACTTCTTGACTGTATTTGATGAGAGGAAAGTCCTCATCTTTTCAAAGATATAATCTACACTGAATTATTGAGGAAGCCCACACTTTTGTTGCAAAGATTCACATTGTATTTCCACACTCTATTTCTGCACTGTATTTCAGCACTGCACTTCTGCACTTCTTGTTTCAGGAATGACCATGGAACTTTATTATAATGAGATATAAAATATATCTGTTTCTTCTTCATATGTTGTCCAAAACTCCGCAAAACCTCAGAGAGAATACGCATGTCTGTTCTTCGCAATTGTATCCCTTTTAAAACTTCATATCAATCACAAATGTAGTCGCATTAAACTAGAGTGATCTACACTTTAGTTCCTGTTCCACGTCCGAGATCCGCATTTTCTTTATTAGTATGTACTGCACTGTATTTCTAAGAAATTATGCATTTCTTATTGCTCAGACTACAGAAAAATTCTTCCTGAATGAGCCACAGACCGAGTGTATACATAGAGACAGTCTTCTTGTCTTTTAGGCCGACCATCACTATAGTATATAATTCGACTTGTCATTTGTTAGAATGTAGACTTGTCATTTTTTAGAAGGCCTACTTTGTAACAAATATTCTTCAGCATTTAATGTGGCATTCTCCACTAATTTTCCATCATTGATTGAGGTACGTTTATGAGCTTCTTCACAAGGTATCTGGAGCATAAACATCTAAACTAAATCCTTCATGTATATGACACTTAATTATAGAAGAATACAAAAACTGAGAAGACATCAAGAAGAAGTCTATAACCTATATTAAAATCTTGTTCATGAAACCCATGAAACAAGTACAACAAAAATACATTTTATTATTATTGTCTTCTTCTTTACATTATTACATAGTCAACATGAAGACCGACCTAGTTACACTTTTCAACAATTTTTTCCATATGTATAGATCCCAAAGATGAAGACTCCTCAACAAAAAATAAATTCATGACATTGAAGGAAGGAGTTCTTCATGACCAGATGGGTGTTTTCATCATCACTGTTGCAGGTCCCTGATTAAGAGGGAGCCTGGTAATAAGTTTCTTACTTAAAAGAAAATTGGTAATTTCTAAGCCGAGAGGGAGCTTAGGAACATTCCTTGTATAGGAATGAGTACATTCCTTTGTGGAATATGTCCTAACTAGTTGAGAGGGAGAGATAGACATGTCATTTTAGTCTTCACCTGGGAAGACAGAATGGAGGATTGGGTAATCATCTGGCATGAGATACTATTTTGGGGATGTATTAGGGAATCCAAGGAAAGAGTAGTCATGGAAGAACGAATATTCTTTGAGGACTGGGAATCCAACAATAAGAATAGTATTTTTGGACATATCCTAAATGAACCCCGGTGGGATATGGTCCAAGAGAGACAATGATGAGGGTGTTTACTCATCATTGGTCTCACCAACATTGCAGCTCAAAGATCTCATGGGGAGATGGAGCTATTATTCAAGGCCTTACACTATGAAAAGGCTTATTGATATGATGCTATATAGATGGGATTACCAATCGAAATCTTCTTATGAATATTCTTCATATTGAGAATGACCTGCATGTACCATTATTAATACCTCCCTAGTTAAGAGGGAGTGTTGAAAAGTGTAACTAGGTTCGGTCTTCATAATGAATTGTAACTATGAATTTATGTAATGAAGAGGACAAAGATAATAAAATGTATTTATTGTAATGCTTGCTTCTTGGGTTTCATGAGCAAGAAGATTTTATTATAGGTTGAAGACTTCTTCTTGATGTCTTTAGGGATTTTTCATCTTGTCATAAAGATAATTGGAGTAATGTAAATGAAGTTATGTTACACTTGTGAAAGGACACATTGTTGATGTAAATAGTATACTCCAATACCTTGTCACTAGGTCCCTTGATGTTGGCTCAAAGTATGATGTAAATCCCCTTGAATAAGTCAGCCTACATACCAATGATCATGTCGGCCTAGAGAAGAAGAATAGTCACTATAAATAAAGTGACTCGGTCTCATTTTAAAGCACCTATCTTGGTAAATGTCTGCAATCAAGATCTGAATTTTTGTGCAAAAAATATAAAGATATACAGTGAAGGGTGAAGGCTACAAGGCATGCAAGAAAAGGTTCAAGTCTGCTACCATAGTGCAAGAAGAAGTTTGTAAAAAGGAGCGAAGTTTGGATATGTAAATAGTGAAAAAAGAAGTATTGTAATAGGATTGTGAAAGAGATAACTCAGTGAAGAAAATTTCCCTCTGTTTGGATTCATACCTATCTCACATAAACTTAGAATTAACCACAAGGTGAAGAAAGAAAGGAGGGCAAGGTTGCGAAGTGATTAGGGCCTTCTTGTTTCGGTCTTGGTCTGCACTCATACCTCATATATATCGGAGGTATGTGGTGTCATTCAATGACCTTTCTTGAAAATTGATACAAGTAAGGTGCAGAAGGAAGACATAAAAAGTGAACCTAGGGAGGTCAAGAAGAATATTGTCGGGGGCACCTGAGCTAGAAACCAAGATTCTCTAGTATTGGTGTAGTACAATGCAAAAAAAGGAAGTTCATCATAAGGAACCAAGAAGAGAAGTATAAGGGTAGTGAAAAGGGTCTTGGAGGAACGCTTCAGTCAAGTTTATTTTTCATGGTCATGGTACTCATCAGTTGAAGATCTACAAGAAGAATTACTTTTGAGTTTTCCTCTCCAAGAGGGAGATGTTTTGGCCCTGGCTTGAAGATCCTAAATTTTTTGTCTCTTGTGTTTTTGATAATTGACTTGATGATAGACATAATAACCTAAAAAAGATAATATATAATAAAAAGAAGCATAGCAAGTTCACAAGTAATTATCATAAAAGATAAATTGAATTAAAAACCCTAATTTCTCAACAGTATGGGCGTGTATCATGAAACAAGTACAAATTTCTCAATTGTTTGCTTTCGATTCTTTGGAGTCTTGTTTTAGCTGGTGGTTTTATAGGAAAGGGAGATACAAAGTTTTACCCCTCTTAACGGTATGGGAAATATGGTGTTACACTGAAAAATCCCTCTTGCTGACAAGATTGATCTCCCTAGATTCCTAAGGAAAACTAGAAACAAAAAAGAAATGAAATTCTACCTTTCCTTAGATTATAACTAAAACACAAAACATGTAGTATGAGAAGAATCACTTACCTATTAATGAAGCTCTTTTAGAAGTCATTTAAGTTCTTTCCAAAACCATATTTCCCTCAATTCCTTAGAGTATTTCCAGATGTTTTCCACAACTTCTCCATTATGCTCCAAAAAAGATCTGCATTGTAGACAAAAGCATTAAAGGGGATAAAATCATCTCACATATGAAAGAAAAGGTAAATGAAATCCCTAATCTAGAATACAACATATAATTGAATCAATAATCAGTTATAAACCATGTGAGTGATCAAGGAATCTCGCAAACAACATCAAAATAGACACAATTAGGAAAGAAAAATTAATTAGTATTAAATTCAAAGGGAAAACAAGCTTACAACCTAGTTTCCTTGATGTCACAAGCCTCTTACAATGGTCTCCTTTCCTTCCCTTCATTACAATCTCTTCAGACCCAAAAATAGCAGCATGAGTTTACATATCCAGTTCCCCCATTCCTTTAGTCCTATGCTCAATTTATAGGACAGATGAGGAGGTTTCTAGTTCCTCTTCTCAAGGGATATGGTTCTCAAGAGGAGGAGATTAGTTCCATGTACCAAGGTATTAGGCATGTGTATGTAGTGTTTCTAGGTTTCTAATTTGGATAAGATTCCTCAACCAAAGATTTTAGAGCTTACTTTAATTTTTACCTACGTGAACAGAAATGCACAGTTTATAGAGGAAGAAACTGCACAGATATGTGCAGTTTATAGTGGAAGAAACTATGCATGCATGGTTTTTGTTCAGGAAAATTTCACAAATGATCAAAAAGGGCTTTTAAGCAGTGTAACCCAAAATTTCTTTTGTCCCTGGTATTGTTTTACTTCAAGCTTCATAGGGGATTTACTTGAGACACTTTATCGGATGGTGAAGGATCTGAATCGATAGTCATGGTGACAAAATTTAGTGTAATAGATTGCCCCCAAATTGCAAATCCAGAAAATATGTTTGATGACTGAAGCGCTTTATCATGTCAAAGGTTTGGATTAGAGACCAATTGATTGAGAACCTAAAACAAACAATCAAGGATTACCATAAAATTCTTTCATTTAAACATCATTGAGGTAGGAATTCCCATACTCAGAGTACAAATATCTCAAAGAATCAATATGGAAATACATTTGAAGATCCATGTCAACAGAAGGCACAATATGGATGCATCCATAAATGGATCTATGTTTACAGTCATGATTATTTAATAACTCCATGCAACCTGGATGGATGAAACTAGATCCAGGGTCTTGATCTCCATATCTCGATCCATAGTACGATTCTAACCATGCAAGTGAATGTCTCGAAGTCGAACATGAAAAAAACCACTTGATTACCGGTCAATGATGTGAACTGTTAACAAGTGTGAGACAAACCACCAATAATGACAATGGATCTCAAGGTACTTCAGTACAATATATGAAGTGTGATTAAATGTTTTGATGTCGAACACTCATAGAATCATTCGATCGAAGGCCAATGACGATAATCTTTCATCGAAGGTGATAAAATGGCCATTAAGGCATGCAGGCCTCAAGGTACTGAAAAGGGTTTCTAGATCAAATTCTTAGATAATGAATTGAAGTTTATAGGAAGCGATCCATCGCAAGAGGGCCTACGACATGAAACTCATGTCAATTTTTGAAGAAAAAAATTGGAATGATTCAGGACTAACTCAGGGATGACCGACACGATTGAAGGTTATGATTTGCAAGGTAATTTTGACTGAGGTTGGACTTTTCTTGAACATATTGGCGACACGATACTTGGACTTGGCAACATTTGACTCAACGATAATTTCCAAAACCAACTAAATACTTTCAATGAGAGTCGATTAATTGTGAGACAAATGGATTTCCCAACCTTGACACAAAGGTGACAGAGTGTCATGTTCAAGAACGACATACTGCCTTCTTATAATGCAAAAAACAAACGTTATTTCCAAATCCCCCCCCCCCAACCATTACTGGCAATTACCTCTTTATTTTTACACAATCTTGAGGAGAATAAAATGTGTTTGTCCTGTAATCTCATCCCTCGGATGAATCCTCCGAAGTATTTTTAATGAACCTTAGGAAGGAGTGGTTTGGTCTCGTAATGATTGATGAATCCAGCAATGTTTAGATTTTACGAGTCTAGTGTAGGGTTCACTCGATGTCATTTTCATGTTTAAAGAGTTTGAACAGACACAAAAAGGAAACTCATTCAATTCTTTCAACATAAATTTTTAACGAGTCCAAAGAAACTAAAACTCAATGTTTTTCAGTTTTAGGGAGTCAAGCGAAAAACATAAGTAAACTCCATAGTGTTCTTTTTCATAAATTTAGTCCCTCAAGCCCGAAAAAGGATAAAATAATGCATTAGAGAACTCTATTGACCATGATCAGTCAATGTATAACTTTTTCATAAATATCCTAATTCAGTCTAGAAAGGGGTAAAATTATACTGAATAGATGACTTGTTCATTTACTTTTTCAAGTTTGAATGGTGAAGTACTCGATGAAATTTTCATGTTTAGAGAGTCTGAAAAGGGGTTGAAAGAGAACTCCAAGGTTTCGCATTTTCGTAATTATAAAGATCCTAAAAAAGTGATAAAATTGTACTCATATGGTTTACTTTCAATTTAATTTACGAGCTGGAAAATATAAAAAGAAATCGACATTTTCATGTGTTTTAGGAGCATGAAAGACAGCAAAGGAAGATCAATATTTTCATGAGTTTAACAAGTCATTAAAATAATAACTGAAATGAACTCGAGATAGGTTTCATTTGTATACAAGCTTGAAATAGAGAAAAACTATGCTTGAGAGTTGTTTTATTTTTACACAAGCTTGAGACAGAGAAAACTGCACTTGAGAGTAGTTTGTTTCATTTTTACACAATCTTGAAATGGAGAAAAAATTGTGCTTGACATAAGTTTCAATGTCCCCCAAGCATAACCTGCAAGGAGCCTTGCCCCTCCAGCTTCATTTCATTCACCTAAGTAGACCACTGGTTACTAATAGCTAGATGGAATGAAGGTTAATATACAAGATCAGATGAAAGACTCGACTTAAAATTTACAGGATCTAGTAAAAGACTCGACTCAATTAGGGGAAGATTTGTTTCATTTTTTAACGAGGTTGACACAGTAAAGAACTATCCTTAGGAAACATTGTTTCATTTTTTAACAAGCTTGACACAAGGAAAGGAACTATGCTCATAAGAACTTGTTTCATTTTTTAACAAGGTTGACACAGTAAAAGAACCATCCTCATGGGAACCCGTTTCATTTTTTAACGAGGGTGAAACAGTAAAAGAACCATCCTCATGGTAACTTGTTTCATTTTTTAATTAGGTTGACATAGTAAAAGAACCATCCTCATGGGAACCTATTTCATTTTTTAACGAGGTTAACACAATAAAAGGACCATCCTCAAAAGGACCTGTTTCATTTTTTAACGAAGTTGACAGAGTAAAAGAACCATCCTCATAATGACCCGTTTCATTTTTTAACAAGGTTGACATAGTAAAAGAACCATCCTCAAGGGAACCTGTTTCATTTTTTAATGAGGTTGACACAGTAAAAGAACCATCCTCAAAAGGACTCGTTTCATTTTTTAACGAGGTTGACACAGTAAAAGAACCATCCTCATAATGACCTGTTTCATTTTTTAATGAGGTTGACACAGTAAAAGAACCAACCTTGAAAGGACCTGTTTCATTTTTTAACGATGTTGACACAGTAAAAGAATCATCCTCATAATGACTTGTTTCATCTTTTAACGAGGTTGACATAGTAAAAGAACTATCCTCAAAAGGATCTGTTTCATTTTTTAAAGAGGTTGACATAGTAAAAGAACCATCCTCATAATGACCTGTTTCATTTTTTAACGAGGTTGACGCAGTAAAAGAACCGTCCTCAAAAGAACATGTTTCTTTTTTTAACGAGGTTGAAATAGTAAAAGAACCATCCTCAATGACCTGTTTCATTTTTTAACTAGGTTGACATAGTAAAATAACCATCCTCAAGGGAACCTGGATCATGGCTTCCAAGTGGAAGGAACACATGCCAAGGGACACACCTCAATCATGGCTTCCAAGAGGTCTTCATCAGATGGAAGGACAATTCTCTGGGAGGAACACATGTTAAGTGACTCAATAGGGATAAAAAAGTCGCATTCAAATACCCCCATAAGGTTCACCATGTAAATTACAGGATCTAATTCAAAAGAAGTCGAGAAAACAATGACAAAATCACCTACATCAGTAACTGAAAACATGGGATAGGTTGCCACATAATTAACCCATGGCAGGGCAGATACCACTTCCATATAAGGAACATTTAGGGATGCTAGATGACAGGTATTCAAATCAAGATTAATGAATGAAAGTTGGTCAATAGTCACAATGTTTCCATTTTGAGGGAAATACATCACGTGAAATAGTTTTGATACGACACCTTTCATGGCATATATATAGTCTCGCTCAAGGAGAAAATTGAAATCCAAGGGGCCTTGGACTACCATAAGATCAATACAGAGAATTTTTCCTTCCATAGTAATGGGTAACTTAGGAAGGATCCCTAAAGGTTGATTGATGGTTTTGTTAAAAGCTAACAAATTATGTGTAACAAGCACAAGCTGAGGGGAACCCAAAGCTTTCCAAGCAGTTGCGGATAAAATACTATCATAAGCACCTTCATCTACATATGTGTGTTACACATTCTTAGTGTAAGCCTTCACAATGATCTGGAAAGGGATGGAAGAAGGGAGATGAGGTTTTGTCAGTCTACTCCAATCAAAGGAAATGACATTGGTACTTAGAGGGGGTTCTATGGAAATAGGTGAAATTCCCCCTTGTGTAGAAGAATATGAAGTAACAAGAAGAACCTGAGCGACATTAAATTCAATCTCTATAGAGAGATTGGGATTGACCGAAGATGGAATCGAATTGATCACTTAATCAACCAATGGTACATCATCCTGAGTAACATGGGTTTCACTCCCCAATGGAAGAGTGGGATTGATTGTACTTGGAATTAGATCAATCACTTCCTCAAATGACATTAGGTTGGGAGAAAGTTTACAGTAATCGATTGAAAGTTGTTGCTGTGGAGCAGTAAGGTTTTCCAACAATTTTGAGGCTTCATCCATGTGAGGGAAAATGTGAGTTTGATGAATCCATTTTCATAACCTACAAGGAAACCTAACTCTACCCTCTTTCCCTGGAACTTGACAATCATTGGTTGATGGATCAACAATAAGTTTATGAGATTTTTTAGACAACACTTCTAACACCTTTGGAATACCAGGACAATAAATAAGAAGATGATCACCCTTACAAAGCTTGCAAGGGTATTTGGGCTTGTGATGCATGTTAGAGATTCCTTCAACATTACCATTACTTACAACCATGGTTGGTTGGTTGAATTCTTTCTTATCTTGCCTCTTCTTCTTCTTCCCTTTCTTCTTCTTCTTATTCACCTGGTTACTAGCATCAAGGCTTTTACCAAGTGAAGAAGAAGAAAGGGATGAAGACATGTTGGGTGAATAAGGTAAAGGGTCAAAATGAGGTTGGTGAAGTTGGTTGAGGTGAAGCATCCGATTGAGGTAGAACAATTTGAGTATTTGAGGCCAACGAAGTTGAAAAAAACCATACCAGTAAACCTATGGTAAATCTAGGTAATCACAATGTAACCATATAAGGAGGACCAACATTTCCAAAGCAAGGAAAAGGACTAGGATTTTCGTTAAGAGGGGTTCCTTGGTTGGTGAATTCCAGAACTTTTTCCAATAAATTCAACTTTAGTGAATTTTAGTTAAAATTTTAACAATATTGACAATCCAAATTCACAATCCACACCTAAGGTCTATAAAAGTAAAATAAAAAAAATAACACGTGCCAACAAATCTAGGAGTCAAACCACACAAACAAACTTTTCACAGTGAAATCACTACTTGGTGATGAAATCCAACATCGCGGAAATCAATGTGAAAAGTATATATAGAGCTGCTATTTACTCAATAGGTAAATGGAGGTGAAACTTATCGTGTTATGAATTGACTCAAAATTCTAGTGCAATCAAACATGAAATTTGTAATTGTTTCATTTCTATGAAGATCTATCTAAAGGAAGGAAGGAAATTCAAACATTTTTGCAGCAAATGATGATGCAACAAACAAGAATTTCCTACACTAGATCTTCAATTAAACTCTTCCAATGTAATTCAAAGCCCTAAATGCCAAACCATGCAATGTAATCTATGCACAATTTTCTTGAAAATTGTGCAAATGTAATCTATGCACAATTTTTGTTCATAAAATGAGAATTCTAACTATGCAAATATAATCTATGCAAGAGAATTCTTCAAAATAAACACAAGATGATTCCAAATCAGCGAAAGACCAACAAGACTATTTTCCTTCACCAATGAAATCTAAAGAACCAATCAAGTGTAAGTAAAGGAAATTGGGTGAAAATTCCAAATGTCAAAATTAATGACACTCAAAGGTGATTAACA
Source organism: Pinus albicaulis (assembly GCA_034641835.2). NCBI lineage: Eukaryota > Viridiplantae > Streptophyta > Pinopsida > Pinales > Pinaceae > Pinus > Pinus albicaulis. Next base: position 207,557,232 of record CM076580.1, read on the forward strand.
CTCAGAAAATTAAAGAAAAAACATGCAAAAATTGTTAAGAAAATGAGACAAACCTCTGAGTAATGACCAAAGGAAATCAAATTAATAATTTCTCAAAAAGAAGATTCAAAACACCCAATTAACTTAACAGAGATTCTATGAGACTGTAAACAAGCCAAAGAAATCAATAAAACAAAAAATTTGTACTTAAATAAGAGAAACCTTAAGTTTTTCAAAAATTTAACGGAGTTGTGCAGGAAATCAGTGTAATCCAGTACACATGTGCATTGATGCTGAAGCCAAACTACTCAGCTCTGCGCTCTGTTACTGAAAAAAACCGCGCAGATCGAGAAAATTAAGAAAAAATAAAAGACAAAGGTCTCAAAATAGAAATTTCAACTATTAAAAGGGTCTAAAGGTGTCAAGGGTCACAAAAGGACACAAAGGAGAACTCTCATTCCCCAGTACGCTCACCAATTTGTTTTGCGGAAAAATCCCTCTTGCGGACAAGAGAGATCTCCCTAGATTCCTAAGGAAAACTAGAAACAAACAAGAAAATAATTGCTACCTTTCCTTAGCTTATAAATAAAACATGAAACATGTAGTATGTGAAGAATCACTTACCTATTAACGAAGTGCTTATAGAATTCCTTTTAGTTCTTTCCACAACCAAATTTCCCTCAATGCCTTAGAGGCTTTCCAAATTCTTTCCACAGCTTCTCCATGATGCTCCAAAAGAGATTTGCATATACAAAATCATTCAAAGGGATCAAAGCATATGACATATGAAAGAAAAGGTAAATGAAATCCCTAATATAACATACAACATATAATTGAATCAATAATTGGTTATAAGCCATGCGAGTGATCAAGGAATTTCACAAACAACAAAAAAATAGACAAAATTAGGAAAGAACAATTACTTTGTATTAAATTCAAAAGGAAAACAAGCCTACAACCTGGTTTCCTTGATGTCAGAAGCCTCTTCCAATGGTATCCTTTCCTTCCCTTGATGACAAGCTCTTAAGACCCAAAAATAGCAACATGAGTTTACAAATCCAAGTCCCCCATTCCTTTAGTCTGATGCCCAATTTATAGGAAGGATGAGGAGGTTTCTAGTTTCTCTTGTCAAGGGATATGGTGCTTAAGAGGAGGAGATTAGTTCCATGTACCAAGGGATTAGGCGCAGGTATATAGTGGTTCAAGGTTTCTAATTTGGATAAGATTACTCAACCAAAGCTTCTTAAGCTTGATTTTTGTTTTTACCCACGTGAACAAAACTACGCAGTTTATAGTGGAAGAAACTATGCAGATCTGCGTGGCTTACAATGGAAGAAACTTCACATGCACGATTTTTGTTCAAGAAAACTGCGCAGATGCTCAAAAAAGGTTTTTAAGCAGTGTAACCCAAAATTCCTTTTGTCCCTGGTATTGTTTTACTTCAAGCTTCATAGGGGGTTTACTTGAGACACTTCATTAAATGGCGAAGGATCCGAATCGACAATAATGGCGACAAAATTTAGTGTAACATATGGAAAGGTAGAAATATGGCTATTTTTGAAGACATGCCTCCCATGATCTACAATATATGTTTTAAAACTTTGGTTTGGTTAACAGATGGTGGGGCTTCCAAGTAGACTGATTGTCTCTTTATATCTTTGTCTCATCCATTGCAGGTGTTTTTTCCTACTGGTTTTTTTGATGGTGTGACTCGTGATAAAAATTGCAGTTGTGGGGTGCTGTTAAGGATAAATATCCATATACACTTTCTATTTTACCGGTTTGGTGGTTTTGGTATCGATCAAAAGGAGGAGTTACTGGCACTCTGGGGTCTGTTGGTTGCAATAAAGCGTCTCAGAATCAAAACTCTCTTATTTTATGGGGACTCCAAATCAATCATTGATGATGTGGTTGTGCCATCCACATTCTCGACTCCTTCCTTTACAGTTTGGATGGATCCACTATGGATCACATTAAGCTTCTGGAACAATCCTTTGAGTGCATCACTCTCACGCATGTCTTCAGGGAATGAAATATGGTGGTGGATAGTCTCTTTAAACAAGGATTGGTCTCTACTTTGGGCTCGATCCATTACATATTTTATGCAGAGGGAAAATGTATGTCAGAAGGAAGCTTTGAAGTTCCATAATTGTTTTCTCGAATACATGATCTTTTATCAGACTGTTTTGATTTTGATTCCCTCATATTAGTATGGTACTCCTTATTTCATAGCTGAACTGTATTTTTTTTATACTCTTAGATGGGAAATCTCATATAACTTGGATGTCCTTAGTATTGTTTTGAGGTGCTTGTTAATATGAGGCAATTAAGATAGTGACCCTCGGTACTAAACTATTTTTGCATCTATAGTTTTTTTAGACTACAGACTGATGCTCCTTCGTAGACATCAGATTATCCATTTTGATATATGGTTTTCTGGACATTTTTAGTACATGTAATAGAACTGACTATCTTAATAATAAATAATCTAAATTCACATTATCAATATTTAACCAAACTCTAATTTATAAAAATTAATAACAACATTTGTTTTTGTTTAATACTAAATGTTAAACTTTATAATTTTATACTTACTAAAAAAAATCCTAAGAAAATTCATCCCAAAAAAATATAATTTTTTTCTTAAAATATTTTCATTTAAATTTCATAAGTTCCCATGTTGTAAGTAATGTATAACACAAATTGTTCTTACTCTGCTTTAGAAATTCATATTCTCTGAATAGCTTATTATATGACTATTATATACACATATATTACCTGACATATTTCATTAAACCTTGCTGAGGAATTTTCTGTAGAAAATCGCATTGTAAAAAAACCTAGCACTATTATTTCTTAACTTAACCGCATGCCATTTCATGGGTCATTTCATGGGTTCGAAAGAGATCTGTTGTGGTGTTGGTATATTAATCCGCAAAGATATCCCATGTACCGAACTTCGAATTGACGAACTAATTCACGAACCGAATCATACTGTCGAAATTTTGAACTTTTTTCAGCAGTACGACCGAATTTGGTAACTGTGGATTAAATACATTCTGGGGTACAATTGGCCTGGGTCACGCTGTAATGAATCTGATTGAGAGAGATATATATGTATATACACACACTCCAATAGCCCAAAAAATTAAATTAATTACGATATGATTCTTTCTATCATAAATCAAGGGGGAAGTTCGTTGCTTCAGCGTTACGGTGTATACCACAATGAGGAGGAGAGACTTCCAGCAACTTTGCGCCCTTTGTAAACATGGGATCATAATCAACACATCATATATATTCCTGAAATATTTTAGGGCATTTGACTTGGCCATGTCGGTTGGAACTTGGAATATTCCAGAAATCTGCAATCCATTCAAGATCTTGGAATATTATGGAAATCCACAATCTATATATCCACATATATGTATCCCACATTTTGGCATAGGCCTGGGCTGGAATCACTATAACTATGCCAGTATATGTGTTACGGTCTGGGCATAAATGTATAAACATAGCAAGGTTTGTTATATATATATAATTAGATGTGGTCTAATAGTTAGGTGAGGAGGTTTGGTCCACATAGGTTATGTGGTCCAATCCTGGGAAATACTATGTATGCCTGGGAGCTGCTCCAAGCACAATTTCTCCAATTGAAAAAAAAAACTCATATATTTAATATTAACAAAATAAAATTGGAATTTCTATCACCCATTCAAACCAAAACAAAACCGTCATGACCTAGTAATTCTCTCATCATTAGCATATGCATGTAGTATTAGAAATTAAATTTAAATTTGAGCATTGTTAATGTGAATTTGCAAATTAGCCATTTGGCATATTTCATAAAAAAAAGTATTTTATATGAAAATTTAATATTCCTAAAATATAATCCATTTTAGGTGATTTATTTGGTCATTGGATTTATGTTGGTGACTTGATAAGAGGAGACACGTTAATCTCCCAACGATAGACAATCATGAAATTTTTTCTATAACTTGCTAGGTCTAAAGTCTGAGTTAGAATTTTCTAGGAAATTCACCAGTTACGCTAAGGGAGCGAAAACACTTGCAAGTGATTTATCATCTAGGGACAAGTACAAGTGGTTTTTCAGCCACAACAATCACCCATGGTTTTTCAATGCTGACAAGCACTAGTGACTCACAATGCAGGTGGTTTTTCAGTTGGAGACACACACAATGGTTTATCAACTGTAGAAAGCACTAGTTGTTTGTTAGCTCCTGACAAACACCCAACACATGAACTCAAACTCCCTCTGCATTCAAGTTTGGAAACACTGGATAAAGACTAGGAAAAATGGACAATGATAGGCCAAAGCGATGGATACTCCCCATGGGTTGTTCATTGTGCTTGCTCTTTCTCCTTCAATAACCAAAAACTGAACCCCCCCACCCATGCTCTAATCAACTCCAATTTTTAAGATGGTTTGGGGTTGCCTCCTCAAGTGACTGAGAGGGCGCTCTCGCCCCTTCTTCATGTTTCCTTGTAGATTAGGTTACCTCTTCAATTTATGAGACGAAAAACTAACCCCTATGAGCACCATAGTTGGATTAATGACCACTTTAATGCCTCACTTGAAATTCGAGTGAACATATAAGGGGATAAGTCAAGCACACTATTAAATAAAATAGTTTTCTTTCTTTACCTTTGAAAAATCATATATCTTATTTATTTATTTATTTTCCAAGGAAAAAGACCCGTTGAATGATGAAAATACATCATGCATATACAATATAGGAGTGCATTTTCCAATCATGCAACCATCATTTTGGCATACATTTCACAAAAAACTATTCCATAAAAAAATACATTAAGACATCCACAAAAGATGGTGGTGAAAGTAGGAGAGATAATTAATACACTTGCATCCCAAAAGAGTGTTGAATATATGTCCAGTGAAAAAACCATACCTTGTAAACCCCATTAAAACAAGTATTTAAATGTTGTCTGAAGCATATTTCAACCCTTAATAACTGCCTGCATACCAGCGTGTGAGTTTTCAAACAATATCAAAAAGATATTTTCATGACTGGAACTAAGAAAAAACCGATTGAGTTCGAAAAGGATAGATAAAGCATCCCCACCGAAAATGAGGAGAAAAAAAAGTGGTTCCTAGAGTGATAATGTCATAAACCGAAACAGAAGCCCCAATTGGATTCCTATATGGTTGGTGAAGATATTCAATTAATTGATCATTAACCATTTCAGCTATAACCAAAAGATAATTTTCTAGAAGGAGACAATCTTTTGACAAGTTGTCAACAATATGATTCCTTTCCCTGTAAATGTGAGAACATGAAAACATAGTGAAAGTATCAATAATACACTTTATCTCCTAAAGAATATGCTGTAAAAAGATGTTCGTGCAAGCAATTATGTTGTTGAGCCAATTAATGGAAAGTAGAGAATTCCCAAAAATGTGTATCTATGTGCAACCCTTCTCTTTGGCAAATAAAAGTAACCTTTTACATGCAAGAAGTTCCACTTGATCATTTATCTGAGGACCCAACCCCATTTTGACTTTGAATCTGTGTTACTGAGTGAAGAATAAGATAAGTCCTCCTCCACTGTTTTGTCCATTATTAGTAGAAGCACCAACAAAGAAGGCCCACAACTTGGATATATCAATGCTTTTAGGGATGATTACTCTTGGAGCAACAATACTTTTTTCTTGTGGATAGTGACTTAGAATAGCCAACACCTCATCAATTGTATGCATCAAGTTCGTAATTTTTTCTTGGAAAACAACATCGTTCCAACCAACCATACCCCCCAACATACAATGAGGAGGAGAGATTTAAAAGAAAGACTGCAACAAATAACTTATTATATTATTTTAACTATTATTATATTATTTTCCTTACAATACTCATTTTAGACCTTTAAATTATCTAATGTTGGACCAGTCACTTTTGTTGTAAGAAGCAACAAACTCTTGCTCTTTTTTTACTACAAGTGGAGTATTGAGCATCAACTAATGCAAGTCAAGAAGCCATGTGGCCTCAACATATTCTTTTACTGTTTGGTTTCCAACAACAACATCCAAACATACTCTGGTGTGGAAATGAGAGTGCCATCAAGCTTGCCAAATATCCAGTTCATCATCAATCCATGAAACATATGTTGATTTACAGATGCATTTCATCAAACATGTTATTCAAGATCATGTTTTTGAAGCGTTCTTTTTTCCTAGAAAAGATCAAGAAGTAGACATTTTCACAAAGTCTCTTACATAAGTGCTTAGTGAAGTTTTCCAAACTTAGATCTATGTTAGGAGTTCATGAAGTTGCCATTAAGGGGGGATAGACTCCAATGCCTCCTTCCTTCTCCTATTGTGCCACCTTTGTAAATCCTTCAAATCCATCCCAAGTTGTTCTTAAGGGGGATGCTAGGATATTTAGACACTTGGAAATTAAGTTAAATTAATATCAATTTGGTTCAATATGATAGTGATCGAGTGATTGACACCATGAGATGTTATTCCCTCCACTTGGTTTCAAATCCCTTCAGGGGCATCTTTGGCCCCTTCTGATAAAGCTCAATGAGTAAGCTCCCCCCACCTTCTCTATCTAAGTCATTTACTAATATTCAATTATGATAAGCTCAAATCGAAATATTTACAAATTAAATGGTTTTGTCCCCTCTTTGAAAGTTTAACCAAGCAATGTACTAGTGTTCTTGCTATGCAAAAATACCTTATTCATCTAACAAACAAAATAATCAAATTAATTAATATGACAATATTAAAAATTATATTCCTATTAAATGTAAATATAAACTTTAAAATGAAAATGAAATCATTAAAAATTAAAATACTATAGAATTATCATAAAAGGTAATTACAATGACAATGTTAAATCTTACACGTATATAAAATATAAAGATAAACTAAAAAAACAAAAATTCATTAATAAAAGGAAAATTGATTATATTAATATTAAACCTTTATTATTCATAATGAATTCAAAAATACATTCAAATAAATTAAATAATTAATACAAATTCCAGTATAAAAAAGAGTTTTCTTTTAAAGCTTGGTAGGATTACATTTTCATTATGTTCAATATATCACTTTAGTAGAAGTAAGGAATTGAACTACTGACTTTATATAGAGAAATGCATTAACAGAGCATCCAACATCTTCATCATGTCCAATATATCACTTTAATAGAAATGAGAAATTAAGCGAGTAACTTTACATCAAGAAATGCCTTAACAAAAAACCCGTTCATCTATCCAAAACATATAAACAAAAAAAACAATTTTTAAAAAATTATTCACTTCATATTATAAAATAAAAATAAAATAAAGTTAAAAACACACTCCCTTCTTTTTATTTTCTTTTTAAGAATAATTTTCTTCGACGTCCTTTGCATAAAATCTAATTACTACAATGTCACTTTAACCTAAACTACAATGTGAGCCATTTGAAATTCCCACAATCTCACTTTATCCAAAACCACAATTTGAGCCACTCGAAAGTATATCGATTTCGAATCTTACAAGAGTGAAATGTTGATAAATCAATTTTTCATTTTCATTTTTATTTAAATCTCTGAGATTCCAACGAGGATGGTCAGTTCTGATTCACTCTTTTAAAACGATCAAAAACTGCACCAGCTTCTCGAACATGCGTTATTTCACGAGTAAAATAAACAACAGACATCCAGCTTAATAAACACCTGGCTATGGATTGGATGATACCTGCCTTGTTATTTTCTTATCTACTGAAATTTGACAAATATAAACCCCATATCCATTGAAAAATACTTTTCTCCCATAGCTTGGATTTGGCAACTGAATTTCCACATTGAACTCGCCTTCGATGTTCTATGGATATGTTGCGTGAAGAACAGCTTCGACTGGAATGGTTTATTTTTAATTGAGTTGATGAAGCTCAGAGATGGGTGTTGCAGTGGCCATCTCTGGTTCCTCATTCTGTTTAACACAATCAGAGAAGCCGGGACAGTCTTGCCAGGAACATCGTCCTTTACAGGTACATAATTTCCATTCTACCCACTTCAATTTTCTTAATCAGGGAGTTTTCTCTGCTAGGTATTTGCAAAGATATAGACAGCAAGAAAGCAAGAGCTTCTGCTTCAAACATAACAGCACAGTTGTCGTTGAAGAGACTTTGGAAGATTTGCATATTGTGGAACAATCAGTAGACTCTAGAACATATGCTCGCCTCTTGCAGGAATGTATCAGTAGAAAATCCTTGGTAGAGGGTAAGGTTATCCATGCCCACATTTTGAAAACCCGAAATGAAATAGATAGTTATTTGGGAAGCAATCTTGTCAATTTGTATGTTAAATGCGGTAGTTTAGAGGATGCACGTCAAGTGTTTGACAAAATGCGTGAAAGAAATGTGGTTTCATGGACTGCAATGATTGCAGCGTATGTTCAGAATGGGTATTGTGAGGAGGCTTTAGAACTAATGGACTTGATGCAACAGGCTGGCACCATGCCGGATCAATTCACTTTTCCTTGTTTACTCAAGGCATGTGGGATTATGGAAGATCTAGTAGTGGGCCAAATGGTACATGGTATTGTAATCAAAACTGGATTTGAGTCTGATGTCTGTGTGGGCTGTGCCCTCGTGGACATGTATGCAAAATGTGGCTCTGTGGCTGATGCACGACAAGTGTTTGAGGCGATGCCAGAACGAAACACCATTTCATGGACTTCCATGATAGCAGGATATGGGGAAATTGGGAATGGAGAGGAGGCCCTCAAAATATTTCGTCAAATGCAAATGGGGACTACGAAGCCAAACCGCGTAACCTTAATCAGTGTTCTCAAGGCGTCTACTGGATTTGGAATTGTGGAACAAGGCAAACAACTGCATACCCACATCATTAAAACTGGATTTGACTCGGACCTTTCAATCCAAAGTGCCGTTGTTGTCATGTATGCCAAGTCAGGGTGCTTTGAGGATGTCAGCAAAATCTTTTCCAAAATACCTAAAGTAGACTTGCTGGCATGGAATTCTATGATCACAGCATTTGTTCAGAATGGTTATAACCATGAGGCACTTTATTCCTTTTCCCAGATGCAATTTGAATCGATGAAGCCAAACCAGTTCACTTTTGCAAGTATTCTAAGGGCATGTGCTAGCATACGAGCTCTTAAACAGAGCAAAGAGGTCCATGCTTATTGCATAAAAAATGGATTGGACTCGGACATTTTTGTAGGAAGTGCTCTTGTTGATACATATGCCAAATGTAATAGATTGCTCGATGCCTGTACAGTTTTTGACAAATTACCCCATAAAGAGGTGGTGTCATGGACTGCTATGATTGGAGGCTACGTTCAGAATGAGCGTCATGAGGAGGCTATCAAACTCTTTTGCCAAATGCAATGCACAAATGTGATGGCAGATGCATTCACCTTTGCCAATGTCCTCAGTGCATGTGCTAGCCTAAAAGCTCCGCAGCAAGGGAAGCAGGTCCATGTGCATATTGTCAAAATTGGGTTCGAGGAAAATGTCGCTGTAGGGAATTCCCTTGTTACCATGTATGCAGAGTGTGGCAACATGGAAGATGCTTACAAAGTCTTCAATAAAATGACTGACAAAAATGTAGTCTCGTGGACAGCAATAATTGCTGGATGTGAAAAAAATGGGCTTGGCAATGAAGCCCTTAAGGTTTTTGAAGAAATGCTATTTGATAGTATAAAACCTAACCAGTTCACATTTGTCAGCGTTATCAAGGCATGCATGAGTCTCAAAAACTTGAGATACGGAAAGCAGCTCCATGCCTACATAAGAAAAAGCGGCTTTGAGATTGATTCCTTTGTGGGGAGTGCCCTTGTTGAGATGTATGCTGAGTGTGGGAGCATAGAGGATGCATGGAAGGTGTTTGATAATAGTGCCAAAGACAATGCTCTGTTATGGAGTGGAATGATCGTAGCATATGCAGAAAATGGGTATGATAATGAAGCTTTGAGCCTCCTCTGCAAAATGCAACCAGCATACATGAAGGAAAATCATTTCACCTTTTCAAGTATTCTCAAGGCCTGTGCTAGTTTAGGAGCTTTGGAACAAGGAAAAGGGTTACATGCCTATGTTATCAAAATTGGATTAGAGTCAGATGTCTTTGTAGGGAGTTCTCTTGTTGATATGTATGCTAAATGCAGGAGTATAGACGATGCATCTAAAATGTTCAATCAAATGCCTGAACGAAATATTGTCTCATGGAATGCGTTATTTGCAGGATATGCTCGAAATGGCTATTGTCAGGAAGCTGTCAAACTGTTTTGGAAAATGCAAGTAGGGGGCATGAAGCCTGACCAATTCAGCTTAGTAAGTATCCTTACTGCATGTGCTGCCTTACCAGCCCTTGCACAGGGCTTAAAGGTACATGCCTGTGCAATTAAAACAGGATATGAATTAAATACTGCAGTTGGGAATGCTATTGTTACTATGTATGCTAAATGTGGCTGCATAAAGGATTCATACAAAGTATTTGAGAGGATGCCTGAACGAAATGTTGTGTCATGGAATGCAATGATCACAGGTTATGCACAACATGGGTGTGGCAAGGAGGCTATTCAACTCTTTGAAGAAATGCTACAGATAGGGATTGAACCAAACCACGTTACTTTTGTTGGTGTTCTCTCTGCTTGCAGTCATGTAGGCCTAGTGTGTGAAGGTCGCCACTACTTCATTTCAATGAGCCAAGTTCATGGCATGGAGCCAAGAGTGGAGCATTATGCCTGCATGGTTGACCTTCTTGGCCGTGCTGGACATCTAGATGAAGCAGAGGATTTTATCAAAGAAATGCCATTTGAATCTAATGCATTAGTGTGGCGTACCTTGCTTGGTGCTTGCAGAGTTCATTATAATTTGGATCTAGGAAAACGTGCAGCAGAGTGCATACTAGCATTGGAACCAGAAGACACTGCTACTTATGTGCTTTTGTCAAATATTTATGCTGTTCTTGGCAGGTGGGAAGATGTTGCAAAGGTAAGAAAAATGATGAAGGATCGGAAACTGAAAAAGGAACAAGGACTAAGCTGGATTGAGGTTAAGAACAGGGTACATACATTTGTTGTCGGAGACAGAGCACACCCGCAAACAGAGGAGATATACTCAAAACTAGAGGAATTGACTGGGCAAATAAAAGAGGCAGGGTATTTTCCAGATACAAGCTTTGTTTTGCACAATGTGGAAGAGGTGCAGAAGGAAGATTTTCTCTTTCAACACAGTGAGAAGCTAGCTATTTCTTTTGGGCTTCTCAGTACACCTGCAGGGGCACCTTTTCAAGTTATCAAGAACCTCCGTATGTGTGGTGACTGCCACAATGCTACCAAGTACATCTCCATGGTTGCTGGTAGAGAAATTGTTGTGAGGGATGCTAGTCGCTTCCATCATTTTAAGGATGGGCTGTGTTCTTGTGGGGATTATTGGTGATGGTAGAATCATGATTGGGGATTATTGGTGATGGTAGAATCGCCTGTGGAAGTAAATACTAAATTTTAGGTTGGTCTTCTATTTACTTAGACAAGTGATCCCATGATCACAGCAAACCTTAGAGTTTGGGCTGCAAAGGCCGTGGACTGTCTAACAATTGATGGTGTTGAATTCTTCTCCACGACCTTAATGTTTCCTAGCGTTACACTGCAGAAACAGAACTTGCAATTTGATGTGTTGTTATTCTTAGACTAAAGTTGGATTGGTGATAATAATGACTAAACTATGCTAGTTGGAGAAAGAAGATTGTATTGAACTAAGGATTGCATAAAAGGCCTGTCAGAAATAAATGGTCATTGGTAGATAGAGACTGACTCAAGTTGTTTGGCAAGGAGGTCTACAGAAACAGAAATTTGATCAGTGAATAACTGGTCGCTCTGACACTGCTATGCCATTAAGACAGTCATGGTCACAAGTTAATGGTGTTTAAGTGAGAAATATATGCATACAATTATGAGTAATCAAATCATTGATTGATATAAAGGTATGGAATGACATGACACTTATAATGCAAGATTACTGGTTTATAGTGACAAAATTTGGTCAACGAGCTTTCAAGCGACTGTCATAAAGTATGCAATTTATCAGGTAACTATGGAGATTGGAACCAGAATAAGAACTGGATTAAGTATGGGGAAACCAACTTAAATGAGAATGACTTTGGATGTAAGCGTATATTTACATTCTGTTTTTCCTTGTTTTTTCAGTATCATTATTATTTTCCCAAGCATAAAACTCTGATTGATATCAGAGCCTTTGGTAATTATAAATAAAATTTCACGTAGTACAATTCTAAACTTTTGGATTTGTGAGAATTTCATGGCTTGGATAATTATCTTGTGGTAGGTGCAATCTTGCTTTGGCATCAGGAGTTGCTGCGACTTTTCTTGTAAAATTGGATGAAGAAGCCAATTGGGCTGCTATAATAGATCAAGGCCCTTCGCCCTTAGCTCTGTTAGGGGACATGACAGGTTGCTATGGCTATTGCCAGGTAGTTATTTGTAACTGTGATAATCCCTGGGGAAAAAATTCCCATGGGCAAAATGGGCCCTTTAGACTTGCTTCTTCAGTGTCAGAGTCCCGATTCTGTATTGCCAGGTAGTTATTTGTAACTGTGATAATCCCTAGGGAAAAAATTCCAATGGGCAAAATGGGCCCTTTAAACTTGCTTCTTCAGTGTCAGAGTCCCGATTCTGTTACTGAAATGTTTAACGGTGATCCAACTGGACTGGTAAGATTGCAGTGCTTTCTATTCAAGGCTGTCAGACAACAGATTTAATTTTCTGTAAGGCCTCACTCAGTTCATTAACTTGATGCCTGTTTCTTTTATTTCTTAATGGATCGCTTCTCTAATGTACCTTCAGCATTCCTCCTTTTTGGGGCACGAAGATCTCCTGTGGAAGAAAAATATAAAACAAAGAGATTGGTTGAGAAATAGCGGAATGTTCCCAAATGGTACATTGCTAAGCTAAATAATTTCCATATCACATATTGCAGTTGAAATTGGATAAATCGTGAGGAATGTTTTATTTGGACTTTTAATTTATTTCTAAAGGATGCTCAATTGCAAGTAAGACAAAATCCAAGCTAGATGCAAGGTAGGTTTCAATCGAATCATAAACTCAATATTTCCTTGGGCATTGCAGGAATACTTTAATATATCATTATTTTGCTGTCTTTTTACAATGCTTTGATCTATAAGGTTTGAGGATCTACATCACGATCTTAGTTTTTATTCAATTTTGATTATTTTTGTTGGGATAGGTATGTCATACTCCTTGCAGTTTCATGGCAGAGCTATTATCTCAATAAATGCTGAGCAGTAGCAGGCAATGAACGTTAACCAGTAGCAAGCAATTGATGCGAGCAAAAGCAGCTGCCCAATTAATTGCTGGTGTTTTCTAGCATGTAGAAGTAAAAAATTATAAATAGTTTGTGGTTTTGTTATGCCTCTTTGGTGAGTGCTTGGGTTGGAGGTAAAGAGAGAGTTTTTAACTTATTTTTATTGTTATCACTCCGTAATTTTGGAGGTTGCAGAGTAAATTACAGAGGTAACCACAGAACCACTTTGGAAACTGGGAATCTAGCCCTTCCAGTTTCAGAGAGGGATCTCTCTTTATGATTTAGCTTTGTCTGAGTTAAGATATTAGACTAGCTATCTAGTTCATTGTTTGTTTGTTTTGAAATTGTTTGGTTGATTAATGCCAGAATATACCATTGGGCTATGGAGGCAATTTTTTTCAGAAGAAAAAAAACGTTGTATATATTAAAAGAAATATATGACAGTACATGAACAACATTACATTCTCAAACTATTATTTAAAACAACGAGAAAATCCCATATACCAAATACATCCAGAATACACTTCTGTAGAGAAGTGATTCGATGTTCATGGCCAACAATATTACAGGTAGTATAAAACATACCCACGAGATCATCCCTGTATACATTGAAAAGAACGTTCAGAGAAAATACAACAGCATCATATTCATGACAATAAGGAATAAAAGATAACTGAAAATGAAAGAAGGCAAACAAAAAGGGGAATTCCGTAGCGTCTTCCATGGCTGAAAAGAGGCAGTCTCGCTTGTGCAAACACCAAAAACCCTGCATACCATAACAGGCTCGCTTGATGAAAGATAATCTGTTCTGAAAAACAAAATAGCACCCGAAACACAATGAGATTGATCCCCATGATTGGGGGAGATCCGGCTCCCCAGCTCGATCCGGAGATCCGACACCTTACTTCATCCAACCAAGACCGGCCTGCCGATCAGATCCAGGATCGAATGGATAAGAGATGTCTTGACGAATAATGAGTACGTCGGCCTCCAGGTCCAAGTATATACCCGTTGCAGCAGAAAACGAAAAATCAGAAAGCTGAATAGCGCCGGGAACCATCGTGGATACTTGGAGCATCGAAGAAGGATTTAGTGGAAGTCAGGACGTACAACCAAAGATCTAAAATGCAGCAAGCCCGAAGAATCACGATCCCAAAGCTAGTATAGATAATAACGGTGGAGAAAGACAGAATCCCAGATTCAGAATGTGGGAGATCTCCTATTTAAGATTAACAGGAGAAACGTGCCGCAGCTCATAAATAGATGCAGCAGGATCGAAATCTAATTAAGATACAAACCCAGCACCAAAAACCGAAATCGGTTGAGTTGGTGAACGGTCATGCCCGGGGATCATAAATAGGAACACAATAGACGAAGGTGTCAATAAATGTGCCAACCGTCCAACATAGGGCCAATAAATCTATATCGCCGCCGATGTCAGACGGATAAAGGGATGGGAATCTCGAAATGCCAAAACCCCGGAAAACAATTCAAATTAGCCGGAAAAGCCAACGATTAACCGGAAAAACCAGAGAGCCCTCAGCATTGTCAGTAACATCAGTCATGGCATCCAAGGAAAGTCCACCATCGTCCCCAAAGACAGATCCCGAAAGGCGAAATATGCTAAGCACCCCACACTCGCAGCATCCACAACCCTGGGCATCAAAAAATCGATCAAAGAGAAAGAAAACTCCCAAATCAAAACCAGAGGGTCAAAACCACCGGAAACTTCAATAGATAACGAAGCGCCAAGAGAGACAAGGCAACCATGGCCCAATCTCCGAAATCCAGAACAATGGCACAGTCAAAAGCAGTGATCCACACTGCCCAGAACAGCCATCAACCAGGGGCTCAGTAGGATCATTATTCATACAAACAACGGCATCCCAACAGCCCAATTGTCCATCGAATCTCTTGCTTAGCCACCAGCATCATCTACCCCACTCACAAGCAAACTGAAACCACACCCAATCTAATGCTTGTCTTCTCTACTACTCCAAGCGGGTTCGCATCACCTTAGTGATCAGAGTTTTCAACATCCGATCCCACAGATGTGCAACCCCGAGACCATCCCATTTAGGTAGCAGCTACAGACACATCCACGGAATAAACGAGATAAAACACAGCAACCTGGGCTCACCCACAGCCACCATAACCAACATATACTTGTTCACATTGGGTACCAGCCATATGCAAATTCGATAGCCACCAAAAGCGATCAACAAATGTTCACATTGGGTACCAGCTAATGATCTCCTTCATTAACCACCAAAAACATGCACAAATAGTCGACAATGGGTTCCAGCATCAAAACATGCATCATTAGCCACCAATATCAAAACAAACATATATTCTCATGGGTACCAGCTCGGCAATACAGGCGACCATCTTACCTCTTCTGAACCAACTTCACCACTGTAATCCAGTCCCCTGTACTTGGATTCCATGACCTCACTAAAATAAGAACTATAACAACCCTAGCCACCAACAGCCACAATATCGTGTTCACATTGGATACCAGCATAAAAAATATTCATCAATAGCCACCAAAAGCAACATTGATTTGTCCTCCATGGGTTCCAGCTTAAATATTCTTCAATAGCCACCAATAGCAACAGAATATTGTACAGAATGGGTTCCAGCTAAAAGCTTACCTAGCAGAAACCGAGCCCCCCATCTTGACGCTATCGAGATAATGAAAATCTGCTGAAAGGCCACCTCTAGCCATGGCGCCTGAAACTGAGCAAAGAAGTCTAGGTCTGCGAAGCCTACGTCAAAGCCAAAGGTTGGCAAGAAGGTCACTCTTCTCCGGCTATGGAGGCAATTACTTAAATATGGATTTATTTCAGTATTTAAAGATAGATTTCACAGGGCAAGGTAGGCAATTCAATTGGATCTTGTAGGCTAAATGAGATGGAAAAGAAGAAGATTTAGAGAATTCATTAAGTAAAGAGCAATTAAGAATTCATTACTTAACATCAGTGGAAAACATTGAAATTATTCAAAAGATAGAAATAGAGTGTATTCAAACAAATTCGAAGTCTTTACTTTCTTTTGAATAAAACAGAACAGAAAAACAATTATGAATTACTTTAGAAACATATAAACTCAAGAGAGAATCACTTCACCAACAATTGACACAAGAATCATGTGAAAGAGTTTTCTTTATTAATGAAATGTCCACTATAACTCTAAGTTGCACTGAAACGGATACGGGAACGGATACGGATACGGGGTTTGAAACGGACACGACAAATTTTCAAAAAATCTGGATACGATACGACAGGAAACGCCACGTCATATATATATTAAAAAAAAAAAAAAAAATATATATATATATATATATATATATATATATATATATATATATAAAATTTACATTGCCATTCATGATTCATCTTTGAAGTTTGAGAATCTAGATTATATCTAAATAGTAAAAATGCATAATGATTTATCATCTATCATCATCATCAATTTAGGAATCGGCATAAAGTTATAATTTATAAATTGAAAATTCATAAATGATGATTCATGAATCATGATTCAAGTTCAAGCTATCATCAAGTTTTTGTTTAAAGGGGTAAACTTGAACTGTCATGATGATAGCTTGAACTTGCAATTTGTGAGGTTATAGAAATAAAGCAGCACTCAGGTGGATTACTTTGGTATGATACTTTATTGGCTGGAAAAATAGGCGAGTATATTACAATTTAATGGGTGTTTGACAGTTTTTGTGTCCACAACTGGAAAAAGCATACCAAGCACCTTCTACTGATAGGATGCTTGTATGTATATGCAATTTGTATCAATGCCCTTTATATCTTGAGCATAGTTTTTTTCAATATGTGTTTTCTATTGATGTCTTATATCTCGATTCAATATGTTGATCTATCCCGATTCCATAATCAAGGAAGGCTTGTGAAGAAGGCAGCATTCAATCCTTGCTTTATTACAGTAAAAGAATACAGGATAAAACCAAAAGTATAAAGGGGTAAAACAACTTGCTTAGGAAGAATGCTTCAGATCTAATTGGCCAATTGCTGCATTGCAGGCTGCTCTACTAGTTGTGTACTCGCTTGAATATGAATATGAATATATGCAGTTTGATTTATTCTCAAAACTCAAGATTTATATGGCAACATTTAAACCCAGTAACTAGTTAAAGCTTTCTTAAAAATGTATTCTGTTCCCCCAAAAATGCCTGTTTAACTGTAATTGACCCGCACTAAATTGTAATGAGCTTTTGAGAGGGCAAACATTTGCTCTGCATTTCCGCATAATTGTTCCTTTTCAGGGAGCTTGGATTCTACTAACGTGTACTCACATAAATATGAATACATGCAGTTAGATTTATCTGCGAAACACAGGATTTCTTTGGCAACATTTAAATCCAGTAATCAGTTGAAACATTCTCAAAAATATATACTGTTCCCCCAAAACTGTCCGTTTAATTGAAATTGACCTGCACTAAATAGTAAAGAGATTTTGAGGGCCTAAAATTCAAACACTTGCTCCTCCGCTTTATAGTGTCTTATTAGTATTTGCTCTTGCAGACGTTTTCAAGGCATTTCATCCATACTCGTTATCTGAGAACTTCAAGGCTCATTTTTCATGCATACTTGTGATCTGAAAACAATCTATTTTAGGTGAAAGAACCTGTTGGTTAAGATGACTGGAACCATCCATTTGTTTTTGTAGTGGGGCAAATGAGGCATGATCAAATTCCCCCATGTGCAAAAACATACTATGGAAAAATACAGTTTTTGAAGGTGGTAATACCAATATTGGATTTGTGCTTTCAATATTCACACTACACCTCAACTGTCCATCTAAGCGACCTGATACGTTCAAAAAAAGCAAATACGTCTCTGATTTTTATGAAATACGTTTCCGATTTTTAGAAACGACCAGGAAACGAGACATTTCCAAAAAAACCGTTTCCGAAATTTCTGAAACGGGTCGGATACGTATCACTGCTGTTTCCGAGGAGTTTCGTATGGGTTTCCGTTTCGGAAACGGGGATACGAGTTTCCGAGGGCCAGCCTTGGCGTTTCCGGCAACTTAGTTGTAACTTGGTGGAACAACTTTACAATAGTCTTCCTTGATGCAAAAAACCAGCCTCTACTACTTTGAACTAGGAAGCATTTATACAAAAATATTACAAATATCTTGATTCAGAGGATCAAGATGAAATTCTGAAGTATCTAAAACAAAATTACAAAAATAGCACAAAATTATAGGAAGTCTTTGAACAGCTTGGCTTGCTGACACTATTCTTGAGGTTGTTGTTGCTAATTTTTTATGATTGTGCCTGGAATCCTATTGCGCTGTTTGTTGTGTTGTCTAAGATGGAAAATTGCTTTTACTCCAGTAACTCACACAATTTTTCCTACCTTTCTTCACTTGGAATAGAAAACTTAATAAGTTTCCTATATGTCTCGTCCACCTCGGTATACTTATGAAAAGTTGGCTTGATAATGAGCACGTGCCTGAGCTCATGATTGATAAACAAATCAAACTCCAAAGCCTCCATGAATGCCTTCCCCGTGAGGTGGCCTTTGATGCCTGCAAACTATGATTTATTTTGGGCAATTTTATACAGTTTTTCTTGGTACTCTTTCAAACTAATGAGTTGGTCTCCTATGCCAATTAATTATGGTAGTCCTTTCCTGTGTAGCACCTGCATCTTCCTGTGAAATCTCTGTATATTGGTCTACAAGTTTCGACACCTGTTCTGTAGTTGTAGCATGAGATTTCTTTTGGTGTGTACTCTCTTTACTTCTAGAATGCAATAAGTTCTGTCCTGGATTCCCAGCTTCTCAAAACTCTTCTCTGTGCTTAGAATTTAGAAACTTAATGATGGTTGTAGCTTCCTCGGGCCTGTCTCCTAGATATGCCTTGATTTGCTTGACCGCTTCTTGGGATCTTTGTATTAAGTCCTTTTGTTCAAAAACAATTTGGATGAAGGGCCACAACTCTGAAATCGTTTCATTAATTTCTAACCATATGTTCTCCTTAGCTTGGGATAGAGTTTGTACAATTGTTGATTCAATCCACAATTGCTCAATCTTCAGGTTGAGTTGGTGAGTCTTCTACAATTATGCTAGATAAGAATTATCAATCTTTAATTTCTGTTTCTGGAATGCCTTCAACTGTGCTCTTAATCTAGCAATTTCTTGTTCTTGAATGGAGAGATTACCGATTGTTTTTACTAACTCCAATGTTGAATCAAATGTCTGAGATGGTGCTGAAGTCGAAGTTGATGCTGCCTGAGTAGTGGCCACTACAAGTGGGAGTGCTGTAATAGGCACTATGGCTGACTGTACTACTACTTCTTTCTCTTTAAGTAACTTCCCCATTTCTATCTCCATATTTCTGATTTGACTATTCTGTTCAATTATTAGTTTGAACAGATCTTCCTTTTCCTACTCCATCTCACCAATCTCCTTTGCTTGTGGATCCTTAGTGGAAGGAAATTTAAACTGCTTTCTCAATGCTACCATGTCAGCATTCTTCCTCTTCAAGATTTCCTTTGTTGCCTTTACATCACTGGGATTGTATCCCAGTTTAATCACCAATTCTTCCATTGACTTAATCTTGGAGTCTTTGGCCATGGATGAAATCCTTTCCAATTTCAGTTGTGTCTGAGTATTGTTCAAGGATACATGCAACCTGGAAGCTGACATAACAATGTTAGTCAAAGTTAAGCATAACATTTCTCCTGTCTACCTATGCACATTGCATATCCATTTGGTCAATGGGATGGACTTCACTAATGTCAAAAGTAAAAACCGTTTTCTTATAATCAACTGTTGTTTTAGGAGTTGGCACTTGTGCTTGCAGAAAGGCCAACTACATTCTCCCTTTCTATGAATCAAACACTAATAGGAGCCTGTGCTGCAAGGAAGCAGTGTGCTTCCAAAACTGTGTGTAAGTTGTGACCTTCAGTAGTTCATTCTGTTGTTTGATGGCCTTGTACTTCGCAAAAATATTGGGCTCTTTAGTGTCTTGAGCCAACTCTATTGTCTATGGTGTTTTCGGAGGATCAATGGTTGTAGGTGAAGAAGGAGCTCCAGGGAGAATGTTAGTCTCCTTGGTAGAGACATGTGATCTTGTCTAAACAATGTTCTTCTGCTCCAAAGCTTCTTGTTGCACACCTGATGCTTCTTTCTATACATGAGGAATTCCTTTGCTCAAATTTTAGTCACAGGAGATAATTCCTCTACCCTTGGCCTCTTCTCCTGTTTTTCCTGAGGTGTGGGAGTCTGAGAGGTTGTAGTAGAAATAACTTTCTCCTTGTCTTCCTGCACTTTATTCTCCTTCCATTGATGTTGGTTCTTATACTGCTTAATTTCAGGCCAAGGAGTGTGAGTATATGGAGTGGTCTTTTGTTCCACTCTTAGCTTAGAAATTAAGCCAATAGGGTCATAAGACCAGGTGAAGCTCAATTTGAATCCCATTTGATTCAGCATCAAATCTGCTTTCTTACTAGCTGTTCTGGTATTACAGACAAAATGCCCCACTTGTGTTTGATATTGAATTGGGCCTTCTTAGCAACTACAGAATGAAGATCGTCCATATGGATCACCTGGCTAATGTATTCAAGTGAAAACAGTCTCGAAGGTACAAATTTAGGAAGTTTGTAGGGTGGCAACTCACACCCATAGACCCTGATTTCTATATAATTTTGGTAGAAGTACCAGTTTCCAGTCTTTACTTGGTCACTCAGGTGCAAAATTTTCTGAATCTCTGTCCCTATCATTGGCTCGACATGACTCTTAAGGAGACAAACCACAATATAAAGAAATTGATCAATAAAATCTGGAAAAGAAAACTCAGTGGAATTTTTCCTCACTAAGGGGGTCCAGTAGATAAATGACTAAGCATTCCCTTGCTCATCCATCTTGTGTAAGGGGAAAATAAACTTGTCTACTGGTTGATAAAGAAATAGATAAACTAAAAATGAAGAATACTTAAAAGTTCCATCTGTAGGAAACTTTAAGATTTGCTCATGAATAACATTTGCAATAAACTTACTATAATTAAAAACAATAAGCTTCTCATTAGTGGTGAAAATTGATAACAAGCCAACTGGCCTCATTAACCCACTGGTCATAATAGTAGCCTAAAATGTAAGAGGTCATGGAGATGATTTGTCTAGATCCTTCGAGAAACATAGAAGATGCATATGGGGGATTTGTTTTGGGTAATTGGGCATCTTCAGGAAGAAAAATTTCAAATATTTTTGCTCTTTGGGGAAAATTCAAGTTTTTGTAGAGCTTTGTGAGAGAGTCTACTAAAATCGGCTTGGATGAATCTGGTATTTGAACCTTTAACATTTGGGAATTAGTTTTAGCAATAATGGTGATCAAGACTTCACCATGAGGGTTGACAATGGCTCTTTGAGAAGGTACATAACCGGTTTGACACCAGGAAATAAGTTCTGGGAAGTAATGGGTCTATGAGAGCATGAAATGGGGCAAGGTAGACTCCCACATGCCCAATTCATTAGTATGGTCAGAGAATTTATCCTTTAACCAAACGTGAAGTTTGAAAAATCGAATTCACATTCATTTTCAACGATTTTATACTTGAGGTTGATTAAGGGAAGGTGATCAAGATCAATTGGAGGGGGCAACATAGGGTTTTCTTCTGGATTCTTTCCTTTCCCCTTAGAGGTTTTAGTTTTGGGAGGCATTATGAACATCTTAGAAAGAAAAGGGGAATTATAAAGTTATGGATTGCCTAGACACAGAGGTGCACTGAATGATAAACTGGTGGGGTTTCTGGTAATGATCGATCACTGTCTCTGAGCAGTTCTCTAGTTCTTTGGTCACTGTAATAGCTTCAGGGATGTTGAAAATCTCCAATTTGTATAAAACAACAAATGAAGGTAAATAATACAGTTAACCGTGTTTTATATGGCAATTCTAACATTTACCATTGTTTTTTTTACCGTTTTACATGAGCGAGTCCATTGCAAGGGAGCAAGAAGCATTTATAACGATGATCGTTCGCTGACGTGGAGGGAGGGAGTGCCAAATGGCAACCACTTATTGGAAACAAGAGCGTGTATCGGGAGAGATTTTTAATGTGTAGGAAGTGGTACTAATGGGGTCCACACGGATGAGGTGGTGAGCAAATAATGGAGGAACACTGGTGGGGTGGGAATCCACTTGGCAGAAGCGGTATGGCGCGAGAGCAGAGGAGTCAGTAGTTAAAAGCATTGAAAGGTTTTTTAGGGGGGGGGGGGTGTGAAATGCCACAAGAGCGACATGTAGCCAGGTGGGCCCAACCTCTTTGGACCCCCCTCCTATGGAAAGCAAGTTGGAGTTCGTGGGGGCTCGAAGACATGCCCCCGCCATTGATCTGGGCGGGGGAAATCTTGTCCATTGGTTCTTGCACACTTTTTAGCGCAAGCCGACAAAACCCTTTTGTCGTGTTGTGACTTTAGCAAAATTGATCCATTAACACCTTTGAGCGCACTTTATTATTACATCAAGCATAATCATGCTTAAATGACATGATTTTACGATTTAAGCCAAATTGACTTAAACTAAATTTATCTAATTGATCTAAAGGCGCATTTAAGCTCACAACACTGTTTTCACTAATCTAACTAACCATTTCAACCAAGATTAAGCTAGATGGTTGATTTATTTCCCTAACCTAACCTATTTGACAAAGTAAAATCTATTCTAAGAGGCATTTAAGCAAGCTACACACTTATTTGCAAACATTTCTAAATGAAAGCCTTGATACAATTTTTTATTTTATTTTTCTGGTGGCATTTGGACTAGCTCACCTAAGGGGACATTTCTCATATAATTTTCTTTTTGTCTTTTTCTTTTTCCTTTATTTTTGTATTTTCTTTTCTTTTTTTTCTATTTTTTCTGTCCCCTACAATTTCATTTTTTTTTCTTTGGAAATAAAGTTAAAATATGAAACATTATTTACATTTGGAAACATAAAATCATCAGGTAAAAATATACAATCCGTCCTATGAAATATAGGATCCTAATAGTTATTTTGCCAAAGTTTCTCCGGAAATTTTATGCAACTGAATAAATTTTGTGAGCATAGAGACTCTGTGATATTTTAACCATTTGTTAGTTGTTGAATAATGCATTTTTGTTTAACAAAGTCGGTTACCTTGTATTCATTCTAAAAAAGAAGGCTAAGATCCCTTATATAGGGCTTCTTGTTGGTTGAGAAAGGAATCCAGAACTAGGTCCCTTTGTCTATATTTTCCTACTTTTGCATAATACAGAGTAAATCCTACATATCCTACGACACTTGCTTTGTAAACTATGATAAATTGTTGCAATAAGTAAATACATTTACATTTCATCAATCACTCTAATGAAAGACAAGACTACAGGGGACAAGATAACCATTTTGATTGAGAGCAAGGCCCTTTGGTGAATTCTGCTGAGCTGAACCTTTCTATTCTTGTTGTTCTTGATTGATGGATCTCTTTCATTCTAAGGATGCATGCTTCTGTGATTATTGGAGTGAGAGTTCTCTATAAATTTCTTTTCAACCATTTCACGCAGTGAATATAAGGCTTTCTCGATGTGGGAGCAACACTGGCAAATATTGTTAAGTGATTATTTGAGAGAGGATGATTGGTAGTATAGGAATCCCAACTCTGATGAGCATATTTCATTCCACTGTTTCTTCAATGCTTTGACTTGATCCAATTATGATTTGAGAGATTTACAGTGAGGACAATTTGGTTTCGATGCCATATATTTGGGGCTTTGAGAATGGGTAGAGGTGAAGAGAAGGAATTGATCACCACGGGATGAAGGGGATGCGCAGTGGAGGGAGAAAGGGATAGCACTAGGAGGAGTGGGAGAAGCAACACTACACTTAGAAATTCATTGTGAAGAGGTGAAAAGAAGGAATATATCACCGTGGGACAGAGGAGATGCACAATGGTGGGAGGAAGGATCAACGCTAGGAGGAGAGGGAGAAGCAGCATTGCACTTAGAAATTCATTGTGAAGAGAGGGGATGTTGTGGAGTCTATTTGGAGAGTTCTGAGCACGAGAGGAGAGGGTCTCAAAAACGCGATCTCTGAGGGTGATCTTGCTTTGGAGTATGGGTTTTTTTGTCCTGAAAGGGCTTTTCCTAGGAAATCAATCTTTAACCGTTATATGTCATGTGTTGTTTATTCCAACAACTATGTTTATTTAGATTCAAGCACATTATTTTTCATTTAATTAGTACAGGAAGTGTATTCTGCACCTCTACATCCTTTCATTTGGTGTGGGAGCTTGACTAACTTGGATCCAAGGTTTTTTTTTTCTAATCTTGATTTGGGTGGGATTTTTTGCGGAAGAAAATTTGTTGCAGAGAAATGGCGAGCACATCTAAATTAGAAATGAATAATTTTAATGGCACTAACTTTGAGTTGTGGAAGGTCAAGATGGATGATTTGCTTGTAGATAAAAAATATTTGGGTTGTAGTTTCTAGAACCAAATCCATTAGTATGAAAGATGGAGAGCAGGTAGTCTTGGTGAGAAATTAAAGAAGTCTTATTGGGTTGTGCTTGGCCGATTTGATGTTATTGAACATTTCTGAATAAAAAACTATAGTAATTTTTTGGAAGAAGTTGGAGGATTTGTACTATGCTAAATCCTCGGTTAATAAAATTTTTATGTGGAAAAAGTTTTTGTTCTTGAAAATGGGTGATGGTGATTTTGTAGTTGAGCTTCTAATTGCATTTAATACTATTGTGACATAAGTCACAACACCCAATGCCACGAGACATCGAGGACATGGAAATGCGAGTGTTTAAAATGAGATACAACCTTGGAAACATAATACCAAAGACACGATATATATATATATATATATATATATATAACAAATTAGTGAAATTATATATACAAAAATGAAATTCAAACAAAGATTGAGAATTTGATAGAATTCATAAACTAGAACATTATGCCACAAATTCAATCATACAACTAGTTACTACTTAGCACTTACTAGTACTACACCAATGTTAATTAAACGACAAATACAAAATAAATTAGAACCCTAAACTGAAATTTTCTCATTAAGTTATCAAAATGAAAATGTATTATATAAATATTGAGTCACTACTACTATGGGTAGGAATGCTAATGGTAAATACAAAATAGGCTAGATACTAGAACCATAGATGAAAGAACCTCATAGCTTGTGATTGTCAGTAGTCTTCATATATGTTAGAATAATCAAAATTAACATCCCTAATAGATGGAACATTAGTAGAGGTTGATGAAATTGAGGGAGGGGGAACAACATCAATAGGGGAATTCCTCCCTCTCTTGTGACCTTTTATAATTACCCTCGTTGATTGAGCCATAATTTTTGTGAAATGAAGAAGAAAACATAATGTTGTAGGAAAATTTTGGAATTCCAGTTGACAAATCCACTTTCCCAACACTTGGAATCCCTTCAAAGCTACAATATAATCCTCAATTGCACAGCAAGATACTTTACAGCTCCAACTCTAATAAAATGAGAAAGAAAGAGGGATATGTCACCTTTTCTAAGAGGACACATTCTAAAAATGGAACACATTGCAAACATGAGTTGGGCATGTGTCTTGTAAACAAGACACATGCCAAGCTCATGTTCGACATGTGTCCTATTGAATCTGTATTTGTCACATGGGATACATGACATGTAGCCACCTAAGGGCATGTCTTGCGATTTAGATTGTGACTCAGTCGATCTTAATTGGAGTGAAGATGGATGAGAATGACCCTTGTATGACCTAGTAATTACCATTGGAAGCAATGTAAAGAACTTGGTGCTTGATGATGTTGTGGTTTCTTTACTCAGAGGAGATGAAGCAAAAAGCTTTTGAATCCACTAATGACACCTTGGCTATTTGTGGAAGATCAAAGGAAATAGGTAAGAAGAGGGAAAAGGGTAGATCCAAATTTCATGCGAGACCTAAGTTTCTTAGAAACTCCAAATCAAAATGTTGGAATTGTTTCAAGGTTGGATATTTTATAAGAGATTGCAACGAAGAGAAATATAAGAATAAGAATGATTATGATGATATCTCTAAAAAGTCTTCTTCGGAGGATGGTGGAGATGCCTTCGTTTTAACTTTAGCAACCCATGTAGGTGAGAGTGCATGGTTGATACACTTTGGAAATTTTTCCATATCACTTCCCATTGATATTAGTTTTCAATGTATGAGAAATATGATGGTGGATTGTTATAAACTTGGTGATGACTCTCCTCTTCACATCGTTGTTCATGCTAGAGATTTGATCAGATTCCTTGATGGTAGAGTCAAAGGAATTAGTGAAGTTTCAGACATTTTGGGTTTGGCATAGAACCTAACATATGTAAGAAAATAATGTGGGTGTGTAGGTTGTTTTCTCTAACAGAAGGTGTAATATGGTTTGAGGAATTATGGTGCTCACTAAAGGTGTTTGTGTGGGCACTCCATTCTAGCATGTTGCGTGCACAATTTAGTGTAATAATTCTTCAATTTCTACATTGAAGAGATCTGTATAATCTATACCTTTACAATCAACACCTATGTCCTTTTTTTATGGCCATGCTTTCTAGTACCTAAATGAGCTTTCTTTACAAAGAAAGTTGCAGAGAAGAAATGCAGTGACATAAGAGATTGGTCCATATAGGCATGAAAAGCCTAAAAACCTTGAAAATAAAAAAATCTTGTTGGTGGGTTAAAAGATTGTGTTCTTGAATTTGATTTTTGCAATTATTGCATATATGAAAAACATAATTGTGTTTAATTAAGCCCATAGGCATGTCTAGTTTGGAAAAAAGCTTCCAAAATTTTAATTTAATTATCAATAATTATTAGGTGGATGCTATTGATTTAACTCATGGAATATTTTAAAATATACTTAGTAGTAGTCAGATATCAAAGGTTGAGATTTATCTCAAAAGTAGTTATGCCCATTCAACCCTTCTAATTAACTAATTACTGATAAAAATGTCATATGAACATGAGTTATGGTTTCTTGGGTATGAGGTATTAGTAAACCTTCGTATTGGCTCGTGGTATTGTAACAAGCCTATTTAGAGGTTAATAATCTCCATGGTAAAGCAGAGGTGAATCTCCATGGTTAAAAATATTGTTACATGTTTTTTAAAATGTTTATATTTGTATTATGTGTCATTCATTGATGATCATTTCGGAAAGACACGGGTATATTTTTTTATAACTAAATTTAAGGTCTTTAATTGGTGGTTTTTATTTTTATTTTTAAATATATTTTTAACATAAGAAAAAACCAACTTTATATTATAAAAGTATATTTACATCAGGCAATATACTTTTGTTTTTTCAGACATATATCAATCATAAAATCTATGCCAAAGCAATTAACAAAATAACCCAATTTTTAGAATATAGAGTCCATGTGATTCCATCTCCAAAACAAAATAAAAAAATTAGAATGTCGTAACATAAAACTACATCAAAAATATATTCCTATAGATCAATTGCAAAGATAAAGGAACCTTTAGGTAAATGGGATCTTTCCAGACCTTTGTAATGCACCATTGTTGTATGCTTCAACGTTGATCTCCCCAGAGTATATCTATGTCTCTTCTTTGTGAGTGTGTCATCAATTTTGTTCATTTCTCTGTATATATGAGAAAATTTCATTAATCTAAAGTGTCTAATGAAATCTCTCATTCTGCTCATCCAATTTGAAAGCATAGGGGGATTGAAAGTGGACCTTTCATTTTCCCATTCAATTACTTCTTTTAATCCCCAAAGACATCTAAAGACTCCAAAGATAACCATTTGGCACAAAACAAGACTCTCCAAAGTGCAATTACCTTAGCCCGATAATTAGTACCAATACTGTTGTTCCAATAGAAATGATAATATTGATTAGGATCTAAAACAATGAAAGCCCCACTGCTGCCTTTATTTGAAATAATAGTACCATAAAAAAGCCCCACAGAGTAATTGTTATAGATATCCAATTGTTGTATACTCTGTTTTCTCCTATGAACCATATGCCCAATATCATTGAAATAAGCATAGATGTTTACACAAATCCTACTAATGTAGAGTGGGATGTTTTAAAAAACAAGTGTTCGAGTCTCAAAATTGTCTTCCATATTCATCCATATTTCCATCATTTCATAACCATTTAGTCCTCATTTCATAACTATCTAGCCTAAAACCCTACATCAAGTAACCATCTTCATGATCATATGGGTTGGAATAATCATTTTCCAAAGTTATTTATTTTATGTATTTTAAGTGAATTTATGATTAAAAAACTAGGAAATTAACATGGTTTCATATATCTATATATGTGTTATGAGTTTTGTGACATGTGTAGGCTTATTTGGATGTTCTAAAAAGGTCTTACTTGGCCTCCCAAACACAAATTCGAATTTCAACTCAAGAGGTGGACCATATTCCAAGGAGAAAGATCATGGAGATTTTGATGTGTCATGGGATTTGTATCTAGTATTTAGGGATAAGTTGAGACAAGTATGGTTCTAGTAGTTGTTTTAGGGATTTACATTTATTGAGAAGATATCCCTAATTCATGTATAAATAAGAGGAGCATCCTTCAAATGAAGCTAACAATGTGTAATTTGGTATTAATATTATTGGAGACTTTGAGATAACTTGAAGGACCAATTCTATTGTTCTATTTGTTGTTCATGTTGTGGATGCTTTATTAAATTTGTTGTAGCTGAGAAATTCTTCAAATGTGCAAGGCAAGGGTGGAGGGCCCCCACACCAAGCTAAGTACACTTTTTGGCTAAATTAGCATAATTTTCATGAATTAGCTTTGCTTTAGATTTATTCAGTTATTTAGATGTGTGAAGATTTCTTATTGTTTCTGGATGATTATTAGTTTACTTATTATTTGCATATGAAGGCACAAACAAAAATTTAAGTTAAATTCTCCTTCTATCCGATCATGAACAACAACTAAAATTCATCCTCTTTTCCTTGCTTGAGTTATTTCCCGAATTTCTAGTTTTAATGCAATGGTAATAATGATGGAATAGAATTGTAAAAGACAACTTGGACCTCCTAAGTTAGAAGCCTCTTCTCCTACTTTTTATACATCATAAGCTATTGTTAATCAATATTTAGTTTCTTTTCATGAAGGTAGTACTGTTGATCATAATTTGGATCAGGGGCCTAAAATTAGCTAAAAATTCAAAGTTCTCAAAATTGTTTTAGCCCTGAGTGATCGGATAGAGTTCGTCGCCAAGATTCTGGCACAACTCGTTTCATCAAAATCTGAGTTCGTATGATTGAGTTATCGTCTGTTGTCCACTTTCTAAAACAGGGAAAAAATGGGCAGAACAGGTACAACTGATGATGTGGCAGTCTAGTCAGCGAAAAAGAATATTCTTCAGATTTCAACTAGTAACACTGTGACAAGTGTCATCTCCAGATTTGTTAGGTGATTGTGAGAAAGTGAAACTGCCAATGACCTCCAAAGTTGAATGTGGATTCATAAATTTATGTATTAAAAAATTATTTCATTTTTAATTAAAATTGAATTAATATATATTATATTATATATATTTTAATATCTTGTATGGTTTCAATAAACATATATTATATTATAATATATATATATTTAAATATTAATATTCAAACCTTATTAAACTTATTAATTCCACACATTTAAAATATACTTTGGCATGCTAAGTTGGTGGGTATTAAGGAGGCATATTAAATACCAATGGTGGCATTATATGGTATTAACGTATTACATGGTGGAGACTCTAATTTAGTGGAGAAGCTAACGTGGCGGACAATTTTGATATGGTGGGTTTGACATTATATATGGTTCAACATTGAAGAACTTTATTACGTCGCATATAATGAATTTAAATGTTTATAAAGGCGGGTGGACCTCCTGCCCACGAGCGCGTTCAATTACCAATCCATCTACGCTAAGTTCCTTGTTAAGGGTTTCAACGCCTATTTAAAGTTTCCGGACAGGAGGGGGCCAACTCTTTCCCCACATGTCCAAGCACCCGGAACCAAGTGCCACAATATTTAAATCCGGCGAGATTCTTTTAAACAAGATTATGTTAATTAAAACGTAATTTAATTACATTAATCTGCACATAATGCTTATTAGTGCTAATTGTGCTTAAAATTAAATATTGTGCTTATCTTATCTTAATCTCCACTTACCTATAATTAATAACAGCTTAAAATGGCGGAAATTTAGAAGGAGCGCGCCAAACTTGGTGGGAAGGCGAAAATTATAATTTTAATTTGCAGTGTCTCCAGTTTTGGAGGAGAAATTGGAGCAAAATTAGTTTTGGTCATAACTCACTCAATTTTTGACCAAATTGAGCTCAGTAAAAGTCATTCATGGCTAATTGGTATGCTGGGAACTCAATGGAGCAGGTTGTAGAGGCAAAATAGGTCATCTACAAGTGTTTTTGTGCATTTGAATATTTTTGAAGGCTAGGGCCACTAGGTGTTGGGGTCATTGCCAGAGCATCATGAGTCCAATTTCAGCAAACAAATAGTGATATTTGGGAGATTATGATGTTTCAAACTCATTGGAACAAGTTCCAAGAGTTTTTGAAGCTTGTAACAACAGTTTGAGAATACTTGAAGTTAATACAAAGGTCACACCATGAAGCTGGACCAAGGAGAGGTAGCCCAAGAGGGGTGAACTCCTTTATCAAAATTCTCTGTGTTAAACTCTGTTATGTGTGTTTGTTGTGTTTAATATTGCTTCTTTCTGTCATTTAAAATTATGTGTTTTTTAAGCTTATGACAAACTCATAATTTTACTAAGGACACTGTTTGACAATCACATGCTCATAAACAAACCCATGAAGGATAAGTAAAACAAAGCAAAGAAAAGTTTATATCTAAAACGAAACTAGCATAACAATAACTAGTATTCATTTTCAAATCAACTGTGGGGAAGGACAACCAGGATCTCCTAAGTTAGGAGCCTCTTCCCTCACTTATTACCTATTGAATTAGAAACTTCTTAGTTAGATTTTATATTTGTAATATGCATTTCCATTATTTTCATCTAAACAACTACTTCCTACACTAGTTTAATCTAAGATTCCATATACTTTGGTTTTCTTCTAAGTTTACGAAACCCCCGAGTTGACAATTAAATGACAGGGATTTAACATACCATTAAAACACCCAACAAAGAGCATTTATACTCCTCCTAATTCCCCAAAAAATATAAAATGGAAGAGTTTTCTTTTCCTTAAATTCCTTTTTCCACTCCATCAAACATTTTGCCACAAATGATGGATTCCAACTAGCTGTAAAGTTAATTTTTTTCGAACATTGATCCATATAGATACTACAAAGGGATATTTGAGGAAAATGTGAGTAACATCCTTAGTTTATTCCTTGCACATGGCACATCTACTCGAACCTGTATATCCTCTCTTGCATAATTTTTCCCAAGTTAAAACTTGTTTTTCAAGACCAACCACCTAAAACATTTGAGTTTGAGTGGAAGTTTCCACTTCCAAACCTTCCTGAACCAACACCTTTTCCCTTCCTTCAAATGTGATTCAAACATGTACATGTAGACCTCCTTAACAATGATGTTCCCATGAAATACACTTCCGTACCATGTCAAGTAATCAACATTTCCTGTCATGTAGATACCAATCAACTATAAATTAAGCATACATTTGTCTCAAATACAAACTAATTCACCAATTAGCCCCAAGTCTTTAGAGCATGCCCATGTTGAATACTGATGGATCGAATAAGCTTCTATCAAAATTTGATATAAGAAACAAATTCCTTTATCAAGATCTTTAATTGGTTTAAGAAATTTAAATCTCTCTTGGAAAATTAGATTGGTATGAAGTTTAAGGTGTTGAGGATTGACAATGTCTGCCAATTTTGTCTTATAAAGTTTTATAATATTTCGTAAGTATTGTAAAGAGAATAACATTAAAAATATATAAGACAAGAACTACATATACCTCTCATCGAAATGGAGTTGTAGAATGAATGGATAGTACATTGATGGAGAGAGCTAGGATCATGCTTGGTGGAGATGACTTGAAGAAGCTTTGGGGAGAAATATTTTCTACTACATGTTACTTTATTAACAAGTCTCCCATTTTCAACTCTTGTGGATAAGACCCATATGGAGGTTTGGATGGGAAAGAGGCCCTCACTTCAGCATATTTCACGTTTTTAGTTGTAAGACACGCTCATGTGACTAAGGAGAAGTGATGAAAGTTTGATAAAAAGGAAGGAAATGTATTTTCAATGGCTATGGTGTTGGTATTAAAGGGTACAAACTTTGGAATCCCATGGTTGGAAATTTTCCTATAGAAGACATGTTATTTTCAAAGTAATTATGTCTTCTCCTTGACGGTGAATCCAAAAATGATTGAGAAGTCAATTTTCCAGCTAGCATCCAAGGGAAAGAAAGTTGAACCAAAAAATGAACAAGAAGTTCTTGATGAACGTAATGATGAGAAAAGATTCAAGAGTTCACAAGAGAAGGAAGAAAGTCCCTCTCAAACTTTAAGGAGGTTCGCTAGACAAAGAAGGCAACCAAATAGGTAAAATTATAATCACTATGATATATATATATATATATATATATATATATATATATATATATATATATATATATATAGTTCTTTTGAGCTTAGTTATGTGACTATGCATGCATCATTTGGTGTTCTAACTCATTTTGTAATATGATATCAGAGAAGGGAAGGGTCTAGGAATTTAAAGTTGTATCAAGGGTCTTGGGCCTTTGGAATACAAGGCTTCCAATGTTACAACTTCAATAATCCCAATACCATGGAATCTTTATGAGTGTGAAGACCTAGGAATTGTTGCTAGCAAAAAAAGATTGAAGGAGAGAATGAAGGTGTTTCTTAACTTAAGATGGAATTATACTCAAGAAACAATCATAGTAGAATAGCTAAAGAGAAGGGGTAGAAGGAATATTACTATTGAAAGAAAATGGGTCACATAGCAAGAAACTGTATATTTCGATCCAATAGTGTTCTCAAGGGAAAAGTAAAAAATAGACCACATGTATCTAATGTAGTCGTTATTGAAGATCCACTAAATACTAGTGATGATCTTACTAAAGAAAGGGAATTCTACACATTATAGCTTGAAGCACACACTTCGAAAACAAGAACATATCTAATGTAAATACAATTCAACATGGATGATTTCCCAAATAGTTCAATAGTTTTTTAATATTTGGAATTATTCCTCATTGGGGTTTTGAGACATGAATGAAGATTTTGTCTAGTAATGAGGTTATGAGACTTACATGCCTCAAAATTATAATGAGAGATGTGGATTTTGTCCACAAGGTTATGAAACTTGCATGTGGATTGTTTGACAATACTTTGATTTGAGAAATTCATAATGTAGGAGTTCAAGGAGGTATAATTTAGGAACCCAAAAATTTAGCTTGAGAGATACAGATTTACAAGTGTTTTGAGGCAACTTGATGGAGTTCTACTTGGTTAGAGAATTGTTTAAAAAAAAATTTATTTTGAAGAATATTTGGTTCTAATTACTTATATTATTTTTTTATTCAATGGATATGTGTTTTCCTTAAGTCATTATGTTTTTGTTTTATTACTATGACCCTTAACATGGGGTATTAGAATATAAGGCCTACATATCTAATAAAGTTAGTTCACGACTTTAAGTTATATTCATGATCTCCTTTTGGTATAAAATGCGTTATCCTGCATTAATAAGTGATAATAATTCTCTTAGTGAACATATATATATATATATATATATATATATATATATATATATATATATATATATATATATATATATATATATATATATATATATATATATATATATATATATTAGATTCAACAAGATGATGAGATTAGTGAAAAGAGTCGCTTCACTAAGTTGGCCCGCATGCTATTTTTGGCACAAGTCTATTTTTAGACATGGTGATCATATTTCAGAAATTGTAAGATGCTATTTGTGGATGGTTGATCAAGTTGGAAAAATAGATGAAATTCTATTTTTAGAATATTGGGCGAAGTCTATTTATAGATTGCTGATCTAAAAATAGATGCATGTTGATCATTATTAACTCTTAATAATAACCAGACACTAAACAACAACTTATTCTCTTGGAGCACTTTGTTTCAGTGCACAGATGTGGCACATCAGTGGACTGAGGGAATTACGCAATTCCCAAGGGTTTACTGGAACTAATGCATGGAGGACTTAGTTAGAACTCAAGTGGCAGAGTTATGACACAGTTGGAAGAGTAGTTATGGAGTTGTGTTCAGTTTAACTCAGTTAGACTCAGTTGAGCTAGTTGTATCTAGTCTAACTGAATGATACACTAGTGAGAGTGGAGTGAATTAATTAGTTAATTAATTCACAAATAATAACTCATTAATCAACTTGAACAATACAACAGTTAACTACAGTGCATGGCAGTTTCAGTGGAGACCCAGTGGAGAGATAGGTGAAAGGGCAAGATAGACTATCTAATGTGACTATAGTGATGCATTGATTGCATCACACACACATTTTGAGTTGCCAATGAGGATTTGCGCAGTCAAGGCAAGAGTAATTCGAATTCATTCAGAGCTATTCTTCAGTAGGGATTGCGCAGTGGAGGCAGGTTAGCAGGAGGCAGAGATCGATGCATGGATTTGCAAGATTGTTCCTGATTAGTGTATGATGATTGTACTGTACTAAGAGCTTGATAAGATTTGTATGAGGATTGTCATATGATTCCATGATACATAATATATAGTTTGGGTTTTCAGCTTCAGGCTTTCCCGGTTAAAAAAAACTGTGTTATGTGCGATTATTTTTATTTATGCTTTACATGTGTGTGCAATTAATTTTCTGCAAAATATTAACAAGTGGAATGATTCAGTATTTTGCATGAAGTTAAATAGTGTGAGATCAAGTGAATCTAGGAAATATGCATGCTTAGTGCATATAATTTCTACATGGTATCGGAGCATTGTTAATTGAATATTGCAATTGTAAAGTGAGTTTGTGCTGGTGGAAAATTCGAATTTGCTACAGAAGATTCTTGGTGCAGAAGTTGAGTATACATTGAAATGGATTTCAATGGGTTGCAATTGGAGTATTCCCTTGATGGGAGCTCGAATTACATAGCCTGGAAGGACAGGATGGAGGCAGTGCTGGAGGATAATGGACTGAAGGAGTTCATCGATAGCGATGTTCCTAAGCCGGGATCTAGTGATGTTGCATTACTTGACGCATGGAAAAATAAGACAAAAAAGACGAGGAGAATTCTGTTGGAAGGTGTGAAGGACCATATTGTGTCCAACCCTTACGGGAAATCCACTCCATTCTTAATGTGGAAGGCTTTGACATACTTGTTCCAGAGGAAGTTGGCGCTTAAAGACAAGCTCAGAAAAATAAAAATGGAGAAAGGCGACAGTATTCCAAAATACCTCACGAAGTTTGTCCACTGCAAGGATGAACTGGGAAGTGTGGGGGTTACTGTTGATGATGAAGACTTGGTGAGCTTGGATCTCCTTGGGCTTCCGAAGAGTTGGCATAGCTACGAAGACTCTGTCAATGGACGGGAGAAACAGCCGGGATGGGAGCAACTTTGGTCGGATCTTGTGCAGGAGGAGATAAGGCGGGGTACCAAGGATGGATCTTCATCGAAGAATGAAGATGAAGAGAACTATGCTTTGGCTGCCAAAGCAAGGAAAGGGAAGGGGAAGAAACATCCTTCAAAATCCGATGCTAAAGGCAAGAAGCAGGATTTTTCCAAAGTGAAGTGTTTTCACTGTCACGAACATGGACATTTCGCCACTAACTGTCCACAGAAGAAGAAGAACAAGAAGGCTGCTGGATTTGCAGCTAGAGAGGCCCTAGCCTCACAATTTGAACTTGATTTCTCTTTGATCGCATGCTTGGTTTCAATCTGTATGGGATCGGTGTGGTATCTTGACAGTGGTGCGTCTTTCCATATGACGGGAGACAAGGAGTTGTTTAGTGACTTGGAGGAGAAGGACCTCCAAATGCATATAGAGATGGGCGATGTTGGTTGGTACAATGTGACTAGCATTGGGACCATTACCTTTGAGAGGGATTCTGGTAATCCATTCTTGTTGAGAATGTTATGCATGTTCTAGGTCTGAAGAAGAACTTGGTCTCAGTCGCAATGCTGCAAGACAAGGGTTATGACGTTGTTTTCAGTGAGGGAAAAGCCTTCCTTCGACATAAAAAAATGGGTCAAACCAAGAAGATAGGGGTTCGAATTAAGAATATCTACAAGCTGGAGGTATATGGCTGCGCTGCAATGGTGGGCAAAGCAGAAGAAGTGGTGAGCCGGGATGCGGGTGAATTATGGCACAGGAGATTGGGCCATCTTCACCATGGCGCTTTGAAGATTTTGCAGAAAATTTCTACTGGACTTCCCAAGGGTACTCTTGCGCAGTGATATCAGTGCAAGGGATGTACTATGGCTAATTTTGTGAAGACCACCTTTCATGAGAAGGAGAATCATGCTTCGGTGATCCTGGGGAGAATTCACACAGACGTGTGTGAACCTTTCTCGGTTGCTTCAACAACAAAACACATGTATTATGTTATATTTGTTGATGACTATTCTCGTAGATGCTAGATCTTCTTCATGCAGAAGAAGAGTGAAATGTTCTCAAAGTTCTGTGAGTTCAAGGCATTGGTGGAGAAGGAGTCGGGGAAGCAAGTGAAATATCTATAGAGCGATAATGGTGGTGAATACATCTCGGGTGAATTCAAAGACTTCTGTAGCAAAGAAGGAATTCGAAGAGAACTCATAACGCCTCATAACCCACAACATAATGGGGTCGAGGAGAGGAAGAATAGAACGATCGTGGGTGTTGCACGAGCGATGCTGCATGACCAGGGCCCTACTGATGCACTTGTGGGTGGAAGCATGCAACACTGCGGTTTATGTGCAAAACCGTTGTCCTCATAGAGTACTTGGCATGAGTACACCTGAAGAAGCTTTTACTGGTAAGACGCCTGATATTTCTCAAGTGAAGATTTTTGGCTCACCTGTTTACATTCATGTGACAAAGGACGCCAAGAAGAAGCTAGAGTCGACTGCAGAAGTTGGGATATTTGTGGGGTACACAGAAACACCCCATAATTATCGTGTGTATTTTCCAAACAGTCGGATGACTATTGTGTGACGGGATATAACATTCAATGAGGTGAAAGCCATGAAGTTGTCGCTTGAGAGGGAGCTACACTTGCATGCGGAGGAGGAACTTCTTGTTCCCAAAGATGAGCCTCTAGATGTGGATCAACCACAAGAGGAGATTCATGGAGTGGAGGAGTCCACTCATGCAGAACCAAACATCAGACAAGGCAGAAAGACTACCATAGACGCTGAGAGACTGAAGCTTGATGCGACACAGAATGTAGGAGTCCCTACATCACAGCGTAGACAGAGACAGTAACCTGACCGATTTACTGGATACATGGCTCTTATGAGAAAGTGTATCGTGACAGAGCCATCTTCTTTCGAAGAAGCAGTGTAGTAGCCCACATGGGTAGATGCCATGGTGGAGTATTATGACTCCATTGTTAGAAACATTGCTTGGGAGATTGTTCCAAGGCTGGTGGGAAAATCAGTTGTAGGAACAAGATGGATCTACAAGGTAAGGAAAGCTGCTGATGGGAGTGTCGAGAAGTATAAGGCAAGATTTTTTGCCTGGGGCTTCTCACAGATTGAGGGGATTGACTATGAAGAAACCTTTGCACCTGTCGCACGGTATTCTTCCATACGGACGATCCTTGCTCTCTTAGCACATATGGGTTGGCACATTCATTAGATGGATGTGAGGACTGCGTTCCTTAATAGGATCATTGAAGAAGAGGTGTACATTGAGCAGATTGAAGGATTTGAGATCATCAACAGCGAGTCGCATGTGTGCAGGCTCAAAAGAGCGTTGTATGGGCTGAAACAAGCACCTCGTGCTTGGTACACTCGGATCGACAACTATTTCATTGGACTTGGCTTCACCAAGAGTGAGGCGGATGAAAACTTGTACCTGATTGTGGTGGAGGGTAAGCTTTTAATCATTGTACTTTATGTTGATGATTTAATACTAACAGGTGATGTGCAGTTGATACACTCATGCAAGGCAGATCTTGCAAAGGAGTTTGAGATGAAGGATTTGGGCCTCCTTCATTATTTCCTTGGATTGGAAATATGGCAGCGGGAAGGTGAACTGTTTGTGTCTCAAGGCAAGTATGCCCGGGAGATGCTGAAGAAGTTTCATGGCACAGCCTATCGACATTCCTCTCCAGAAAATGGGCTGAAAGAGGATGCTACATCGGGTGAGGTAGTGATGCCACCGTTTGTCGATGTTGGTGGTTCAAGCCATGTATTTAGCCACACAAGACCAGATATATGTTATGTGTGGTGACCAATCCGTCGATGTTGCTTCAATGCTTCTTTTGGAAGGCAGTAAGCATGTCCTAGTCCCGAGATATCTCAGTGGGCACATCTCAGTATGGCATATGGTATTGTCAGGATGGAAGAGGTGAAGTTGCAAGGTCAGGCTCTGGATGCGCATTGGGTGAAGCCCACAGACAGAAGACACATCAGAGGATTTTCAGATCGGGATCTATGATGGGCTTGGTATAAGGTGAAACAAAGGATCCGTGTGGCAAGTGGGCTCAAAGGGAGTTGTGGACATGGCGCGCTGCTTCTCAGACCAGGCCATTTGGAGCGAGGAGTGATCCCTGGGTTATTGAGGCCAGCACATTTAGATCCCACAGTGATACATTTTGATAATCAGAGTTGCATTAAACTCTCGATTAATCCTGTGTTTCATGATAGATCTAAACATATTGATATCCGGTATCATCATATCAGAGATTGTGTGCAGCGGAAGATCATGTTGCTTCATTACATTCATATGGAGGATCAGGATGCAGATATTCTGACGAAGGCGCTCACCAGGAGAAAATTCGAATAACATAGAGGTAGGATTGGGGTGAAGGATAATCCCTATCTTGTTGAAATTCAACAAGATGATGAGCTTAGTGAAAAGAGTCGCCTTCACTAAGTGGGCCCGCAGGCTATTTTTGGCGCAAGTCTATTTCTAGACATGGTGATCATATTTCAGAAGTTGCAAGATGCTATTTGTGGATGGTTGATCAAGTTGGAAAAATAGATGAAATTCTATTTTTAGAATATTGGGCGAGCCTGTCATATAGATCGCTGATCTAAAAATAGATGTATGTCAGCGTTACAGCTCTAATAATAATCACATGACTAAACAACAACTTATTCTCTTGGAGCACTTTGTTTCAGTGCACATATGTGGTACATCAGTGGACTGAGGGAATTACGCAATTCCCAAGGGTTCACCGGAGCTAATGCATGGAGGACTCAGTTAGAACTCAAGTGGCAGAGTTATGACACAGTTGGAAGAAGTAGTTATGGAGTTGTATTCAGTTTAACTCAGTTAGACTCAGTTGAGCTAGCTGTATCTAGCCTAATTGAATGTTACACTAGTGCGAGTGGAGTGAATTAATTGGTTAATTAATTCACAAATAATAACTCATTACCACTTAAACAATACAACAAGCAATCAATAAAGGAGGCCGGTGGAGACCCAGTGGAGAGATAGGTGAAAGGGCAAGATAGATTATCTGTTGTGACTATAGTGATGCATTGATTGCATCACACACACATTTTGGAGTTTCCAATGAGGATTGCGCAGTCAAGGCAAGAGTAATTCGAATTCATTCAGAGCTATTCTTCAGCAGGGATTGCGCAATGGAGGCAGGCTAGCAGGAGGCAGAGATCGGTGCATGGATTTGCAAGATTGTTCCTGATTAGTGTATGATGATTGTATTGCATTGAGAGCTTGATAAGCTTTGTATGAGGATTTTCATATGATTCCATGATACAAAATATATAGTTGGGGTTTTCAGCTTCAGGCTTTCCCGGTTAAAAACAACTGTATTATGTGCGAATATTTTTATTTATGCTTTACATGTGTGTGCAATTAATTTTTGCAAAAGATTAACAAGTGGAATGATTCAGTATTTTGCATGAAGTTAAATAGTGTGAGATCAGGTGAATCTAGGACATATGCATGCTTAGTGCATATAATTTCTACATATATAAAGGAGGTAAGATCCATAATAAATGAACTAATTTTTTTTATAGAAAAGGTTAATAAAATATGTATTGTGTTCATAGTGTGGTCATTTTATTCTTAATAGACCATTGCCTCTATGGATAAGACCTTTAATATAAATATTATGGTATGTGGATGAGACCTTTAATATAAAGATCTTGTAATATCGATTTTTATATGGTGATTTTTTTGTTGAATATTTCTTTTAAGCTAGTGGCAACAACCCATAAGCCAATGCTAACATCCAAACATTTTGTTTTTAGTAGACCATTTCCTCTATGGATAATACCTTTAATATAAATATCATGGTATGTGGATGAGACCTTTAATATAAAGATCTTGTAATATTGATTTTTATATGATGATTTTTTTGTTGACTATTTCTTTTAAGCTAGTGGCAACAACCCACAAGCCAATACTAACATCCAAACATCCAAACATCCAAACATCAAAAGTGACTTCCAACAATAATTATTTGGGGGTTGCATGCTAGGCGGAATCCTACCCGTAAAACTTAAATCACAACATGTCAATATTAATCAAACATGTACAAACTCTACCAATACTACTTAAATCAAAACATGCCAATATTAATCAAATAACATGTACAAACTCTACCAACACTCACCAATAAATATAAGAAAGGAGGAAAAACTATTATGGTCATAAAGGAAAAGACACCACAATTAATGTAGGATTAGAAGAAAAGAAATTTTATAATGATAAAAACTATTCAAG
Organism: Pinus albicaulis; assembly: GCA_034641835.2. Lineage (NCBI taxonomy): Eukaryota > Viridiplantae > Streptophyta > Pinopsida > Pinales > Pinaceae > Pinus > Pinus albicaulis. The sequence goes on from CM076580.1 coordinate 207,598,450, forward strand.
ACACCAAATGATAAAGGTATCCAAATATTATTATTCTTCTTAGGAAAAGAAAGATGAAAAGGTTAAAAAGTTAAACATCTAATCATCATACAACCAATTAAACATTATTTGAGGTCTCATTCACAGAAAAACAATCATTAAAAAAATAATTATTACAAAATAAATTTGATTTTTAAATACCAAAACCACTAACAAAATACTAATAGTGAATAGTGTTGTTTATATATGGTGCTTAGTTAACAAGGTTTGCAAGCAGCGATAGTCCCTACTGGGCAGACAAATTCTTTTTTAGAGAAACAATTTTAAGTGTACAATTGCTTTTACTTCCAAGCATTGAGCATTGTTTGTGATGTTGCGATAGAAATTTTGTAAGAAGAATTGCCTCAATCAATTTGTCATCTATTTTTAAAAACTAGAAAGTATTTATGATGTTGCCTAGCCATTTTGTACGGGAACTGAGTCAACCAATTTGTCATATTTTTTTCAAAACCTGCAAAAGTACAAAGGATGTACATCCCTTGGCATTGATCAAAGTTGTTGGGTTTAATTGAAACTTGACTTTTTTATTGAAAAGTAAAGAGTATGTTGATACAAAGTAAGTATAGGTTTCCATTTATGTTTCTAATGTCTCATAACCCATGTAATATGATCATAACTAAAGATTAAGACACCAATAGGATAAATATTAATTTGGGAAAAGTAACAAAATCCTATTCACTTAAAGCTTACTTTTACCATTAAGCTAATTATAGCCAAAATATTAAAACAAGTTTCAAGCTGAGAAGCTCCAGAAGGATGATTCTGTAAATAAATTATTTGTAAATACAAAAACAAGTTCCGTGTATCTCACATCTAGTAGAGAAGTAATAATATGCTTCTATAATAGATGAAAAAAAGGTCCTAGAGTTAAATAATCCAGTAGCATGAGGTTCACATATATGCAACACAATTCTTGTATAAAATATAAACCTAAGTTTCATACTCGGTTATAAGGTCACATTTGCAAATTGGTAACCATTATAACAATAATTGTGGAATGAAGATTCTGAGTCCCAAAGGAAGAAGTCAATTCTAACCAAAAACATAAAATGACAACAAAAGAGCAGTATAACTAATATTATTTTTCAGTGGTTTCCCCTCATCTGTAAAGAAAAGGTTTAGTAAAGCTGAAAATACAGATGCAACAGGAAGAAGCAAAACCCAAATACCTTTTTAGTCTATAGATAAATCCCGATACAATTGTTTACATTTAACGATCAGGACGAAAGGCAGAACCCATGATAGTTATTTTAGTATCGGTTGAAAATCATTGTCACTTCCTCCAACTAAGTTTTGCATGAGTTATAATTACTTTCTTCAAATCAATGTCACTTCCTCCAACTAAGTTTTGCATGGGTTACAATTACTTTCTGTACTGGAAAACCATGATTTCAACTAGATATATTACAAGTAACTTTCACAGAATATACCAAAGCCATAAAAATAGTTATTCTTTCAAAATTCCCAATAATGTGAAATTGCAATATAGGCTTGTGAGATACACAAGAAACAATGGAGAATAAGATTGCTTTTAGAGTGTATTGTAGGTCCTTCTTTCATGGGGTCTATAGAGGATGAAAAAACATAATTTGTCCCTCAAGAGGCTCAAATTTTGTTGTTTTAGACCGACCGCTACCAGAAGGTACCTACCTACTATCAGGTGGTAGCTACCTAAGGAACCTACATTAGGGGAATTTTGAGGTCTAAAATGGGCCTCCTAAGGAAAACATACAATCAAAATTCACTTTATGAGAACCAATCACATTTTAGGGGATGAAATCATCCCTAATGGTTGAGGTGGCATTGTTTGAGTTAAAAGTACTTACTTGTCACATTTTCAATGGTGGATAAAAACTCATGGTTAACCATGGTAGTGCTCTAACTACTTTTAAAGTCAAAGTAAAGTACTCATAATAAATGTCATTTCACACTTTTTGAATAAAAATATATTATTGTCATTTCATATTTCTTGAAAGAAACAATGCATATCCATATACATTTATTATATTATATTATATTTATATAGTATATTAATTACATATTATTATACAATTTAAATAATAAATTTTTTAATTAATAACATATAATATAATTAAGAATTTATAAATCTATATTTATATTTTATTTTAAGTTATTTAAGTACAAAGGACAAATGCATTAGTTGTTCAATGATAATGAATTTTTCTTGAAAAGATCATTCTTATTTATAGTCACATCAATACAATTTTTTTATTAATTTTATTTTGGTACAACTTTTGAATTGAATTTAACTATGGTTACATGGATTGTGGTGCAAAAAGTGAATAGAAAATTCATAAATATTATTTTATTGGTTTAGATGTTATTTTATTATTTCCTTAGGAAGCTCATTTTAGACCTCAAAATTCCCCTAATGGAAGGTCGCTAGTGCTCAACATCAATCTTGTTTCTCTGGCGCAAGTCCCCCACTAGTGTCTTGGGCGATCTGAAGTCCCCCAATTGAGTAGTTGTGTTTCCATAATATCATCATGGGATCTCAACTGTGCTCCTGTATACATGCTTAAAAAACCTTTAGATGCCTATGTTGCCTGATTTTAAGGAAAACTAGATATAGAGTTTCCGATATTATTGAAAAGACGACTACTCCAAGAATTTGGATTTGTCAAACATATCTTGTCACATACAAGAGAGAGAAATTATAAGAGTCAAGCATCAAAGTATCAATATTAAAATAAATTGGATCTACAGATCCAATTTTACAAATATGAAAGAGAAATACAATGTTTTCCTGAAATTCAAGCTCATATCAACTTATAATACTACTGTCATAAAGAAGTTCCAGCCTACTCCAAAAAAAGAAGAACAAAGAAGTAAAATAAATAGACAAACATTAATCATGTGTGCTATACCATTTTCTATTTCATGTACCACTAGTGGAACAATCATACCATAATAAGAATCCCCTCTGATATATATTGGATTAGATAGAAACTCAGGGAATGCCTCAAACCACTGCATCCATGATTATAAACTCTACTGAGATTCACAAAACTCTGTAAATTTATAAAATATTTTTGTACTGGGATAGAACTGAAAACCTTTATGAGGAAAGTGTGTATATCTGAAACAATATTAAAATCTCCAGTCACGTAATCTGTAGATGTATTGAAGTAATAAAAACTAGTCCCAACTGGAGAATCAAGAAACATAATGTTGGAGACCTACATGTGCAAAACTATTCAAAGTTAAGTCCATTACAATAAAAGTTTTATGTTCTAGAAAAGTCAATGGCATCCAAGTTAATTCCAAGTTGAATGCCAATTTAACAATGACAAATTACAAAATGACAAAATCAACAGAACAGGAAAATTGATAAAAGAGACGCGATATCAAAGACATAATCAAGCCTTACGAAGCACTAGTATGCCCACTTGATCTTAACGAATGTTGAAAGAGGAACAAGTGTTAGTGTCTTAATTGAAAATATTTCATTAGAATTATACTAGCAGAGCCAGGAGCCTTGAATGCCCACCTTAGCCCAAGAGTGTGGATTGGAGATGAGCGTGGGAAAATTCCTAGAATTTTTAGTAGTATCAAAAGTCATTGGACCTGCAACAGGAGAAAAGAATTGTTATAAATATTAACAATATCACATAACAGAGATATTTATAATTTTCTTCTTCAGATTTTATAAACAATACTATTATGCTCCCTTTTCCCCCTTAGCTATGATCACAACTAAATAGCATCCCACTCTGCCTAGGTGGATGAGATCTAGCTTTGACAAATAGATTTTCATAATCTATCTTTAAGGCAATCAAATGAGCAGAACAGTGAATAGCTAAAGACTCGAGAATATAAAATCCATAATTTATGGATTTTCAGTATTCTTTGGGTTACAATTATATCTTAGTATCATATAAACCATATTATATTAGCAATTGACTAGGTTTTAGTTTCTATTTCCAACAACATGGGAAAAAATGAAACTTGAGACTTATAGTTAACCATTTGAACAAGTCATTCACATGCCCATTTTCCAGATTACTCGATTTCAAAATTAAATATATACAAGATCATAATTCATTGAGTAAATAGAAATTTTGAGCATTGAAGCAGACACTAAGGAATTTATTGAAAGATGCAATTTGGCCAAGGAATTGCATGAATAACCATGGTTGGTTCAACTGGAAACTAGAACCAAAAGAAGAATTAATCATTGGGTGATATCATGTGCATTTGAGCTCAGTGGCATGCCTACAAAATCTCATCTTAATATATTTCCATTATGATATGTTGTTGGGCATGGACTAGTTGTACTTACACAGTACCAAAATGGAATGCTATGAAAACGAGATCAAATGCTTAGATGAGCAGGGAGAAAGACAAATTTTTCAAGGCAGGAAAAATCCTACTTCAGTGAGGTTGATCATGACCATGCAATCCAATTGAAACAATAAAAAGGGATGCATTTTTTTTAGTGCAAGTCTTAAGAAATTGAAGGCCAATACTGATGTTGATAAGGAGGAAAAAGAACTGCTAAAAAGGTACATGGTTCTACAACGGTATGAAGATGTGTTTCCATAGGAAGTTCCTGGATCACCTCCTCATAGAGAGGTAGATTTATCTATTGATTTGGCACCTGGAGAAGTACTAGCATCCAAGGCACCATACATGATGAGTAACCCTGAGCTGGTGGAGTTAAAATTTTAGCTAAAGGAGATGCTAGACAAAGGGTACATAAAGCCAAGTTTGTCTCCATGGGGAAAATTTGTGCTCTTTGTAAAGAAGAAGGATGGAAAACTTTGATTATGCATTTATTATAGACAATTAAATAATTTGACCATAAAGAATAGGTACCCATTGCAAATAATTGACGATCTCTTTGATCAATTGAGGGGGGAAACAATGTTCTCCAAGATTGACTTAAGGTCAGGATAAAATCAAGTAAGAATCAAGGAGGAGGATATTAACAACATTGATTCTAGGACAAGATGTGGGAACTTTGAGTTTGTAGTGGTACCCTTTGGGCTTATTAATTCCCTTGCCACATTCATGTGCTTAATGAACAGTGTGTTGTGTCCTTATTGGACAAGTTTTTCATTGTGATTGTTGATGATATATTAGTGTACTCAATAACTAAAGAGGAGCATGAAAATAATTTGGATGTAGTGCTACAATTGTTGAGGGAGCACAAGATCTATGCAAAGATCAACATGTGTGAATTTTTCCAGTCACATATACACTATTTGGGGTATATTTCCTCCAAGGAAGGGATATTCGTTGATCCAGAAAAGATCAAGGCTATAATGGAGTGGCCAACGCCAAAGAATGTGAACGAGGTCATATAATTCATGGTATTGGTAGGTTATTATAGGATATTTATTAAAAATTTCTCCAATATAGGCCATCCTATCACATCCTTATAGAGAAAACAAAATAATTTTAAGTGAATAACTCAGTGTGTAGCAAGTTTTGAGCGGTCAAAACAATTGCTCGCAAATGCACCAGTATTGAGGATTTCATATCCTAAAAAATGTTTAGTAGTGTGCACAAATGCCTACAAGGAAGGGCTCAATGGAGTCTTGATGCAGGAAGGGAAAGTAGTATGTTATGAGTCTAGAAAATTGAATCAACATGAGGTAAAATATGTGACTCATGATCTAGAGTTGGCTACTATTATTCATGCTTTGAAAATGTGGAGACATTACCTCCTACGAAGAAAATTTACACTCATGAAATACCATAGTGGGCTCAAGTACTTGTTTGAGAAACCCAAGTTGAATGAAAGACATGAAAGATGGTTGTCCATACTTAGCGAGTTTTACTTTGAGATTAAGTACATCAAAGCCAAGGAAAACATGGTTGTTGATGCAATTAGCAGGAGAATTCAAGTGAACCACTTGGTAGCCTGTTGACGATGTTGGATGCCACCACCAATTGTAAGGGGATATCCCTGATGTGAATTCCCAATTAGACCTCACATCATTTTGTGTAGGAGTCCCATCTGGTCATATGCTTCGACTATCGTTGGAAATTTTTTCTATGATAAGCCTTGGTTATGATTACGCGTAAGAGAATGCAACACCTCTTTGGGGAAGCAAATATGTGAGATTTGTGAGACACCTAATGTAAGGTGCATAAGGTAACATCCATGACTGGAAAAGGGAAAATGAACCTCCAGTTAGAAAATTAGTAGTACTATCTTAAAGGGGTACTCGAGAAGGAAGAGAAAGACTTATTGATTACCTACATATTAGTCCACATTATAAACCACAACCATTAAAGCATAAAAAAACTCATTCAATAACCACTATAGTTAAGCAACGAATTATTTTATTCACTTAGTTTGTACTCAACATATATCATAAAAATAAAAAGAATAGTCCTACTATATCTATGATACATGTATGAAGAAGTGTCAACTCATAGACCTTCTGATTAAGAGTGAAAGATCCCAAGTACATTGTTACATTAATGAAACACTATATCCAGTAGTGGAACACGAAGCCACAATTTTATTCTCCAAATAATGAGCTATATCCTATGCACTACAAGAGAATCCAAGGCAAGAATACAATAATACAAGCCCCAATTTTGAGTTATGAAGAGTTATTTATATCAAATAACAATGACCGTTGAGATTCCTCAAGACTCTTTGACTTCTATGGCTATTCATATTTTTTTCATGACTTATCACATTCCATATGTGACTATTCACATTCCACATGTGTCCCTTGGACTTCATTACATATAATTTATTACATAAGAGAAATTACATATGAGACGATGGCTTAATAAGACAAAACTGGTAATGGGACAAATGCTCATAAAATTGATTAGTCATGTGCTTCCTCATGGAGTTCATTTGTAATGTAAGTGTGCAATGCTCTGAAATTCGTTGAGATGGATTTGACCTGAACTGAAAATTTCCCTATATACCACATCTTCACCTCCAATGCCTCCGTTAGTATGGTCTTGGTGCTCGACTGTACAATATTACATACCCATGAAAGTTTCATGTGAGCTTTGACTAATGCAATGGCATACTGTAGAATAATGTCTTTGGTGATGTCCAAACCTTCCCGCTTGATTGCCTACTTCATATGTTCAATGTATTTCATGATCTCCTAAAAGATGATCTCTCTACCTATGATTGCTTCAAGTGTTCCTATCGCAGGCCTCCCATGTTTATATTTTAGAGATTCTAAACCATTATGTAGTCAATTATATGAAGAAATAGAACTAATCGACTGTTCTCCAAGACACATGCAGTTTTGATGATGGAGTCTCAAATGCACTCTGTCTATCTCTATGAAAATCATATCTTTATTTTCCAAATGTTAGGGAAAATCCAGATACTTGGCATCCCACTCCTGAAGATGGTCAACTGCTCTGATTTCTACTTTCCTGAGTTTTACCACTTCCTATGCTTTCTTCTAAATTCCAACGAGAGGAGACACCACTTATTTTATAAATATCATTTCATCATATAAACATGCCATGGCATCATCCATTAGCCCCAGTTCCTACTGCATGGATGAATTCCATTCTACGGTGTTGAAACTCTATGATGATAACCGTTGATTCTTTATTGCAAAATGTTCCACCCATTGCTTCACTACAACAAGTTATTTCCTCAATCTACCATTATCACTCGGTAAGTATTCAGTGTTTTCATGTGCTGCTATGGAAAAATAAATATTGGTTGACATGATTTCCATAGGATTCCTTCTAGTGTTTGCAATTATCACCTGCTATGTAGCAATTGAGAATCGATTATGAGGATCCTTCGGGAAGTATATATGCCTTTGTTGCACTATCCTGTTCTTAATTTGATCAAACAATACACTACATACATCCATGACTCTATCTGCTGGTGGAGGTGTGATCCCCATCTATCCAAATGGAAGATGACCACCTCTAAGAGGAGGTTCCTCTAGTGAACCTAGTTCATCATCCATGGGTTGGATACTGTCTTCGTCCTCCAACTCTTCTTCTTCTATATCCTAAGTCAATTTTTCTTCTTTTAGTCTTTGTGCTGCTTCTTCCTCTTGGAACTTCGTTTGTTGTTCCTCTTATAACCTTCTCCTCTCTTCTTCTTCTGCTTGTTTCTCCTAAAAAAACTCATCCTTATTCCTCTTCTCCTCTTCTTTTGCTTCTCTCCTCTCCTATTATGCTTGAATAACTCCTATGTTCAAAGGATAAATTTTCCACTTTCTGATTCTCTCACATGTCGAATCATATATGATACTCTTCTTAGGAGCTAATTCCTTGGTTGAGGGGTTATATGTTCTTCCTCCTAGACTTGCATATCTTGATTTGGTAGATCCTTGGTCGAATTGGTCTCCGCTGCTAGATGTGTCTTTTTAACTGTATTATATCAGTTCTTCACGTTTTCATCTTATTTTGTGGACATCAATAAATTCCCTGTACTGTAACTGATCCTTTCACAATGTTTCCTGCACACTCTCCCGATATCATATCCATTTGTATTTAGTGGCGAAGTGCAAGCGATCCAAATATTGTATTTATGTTTTTTTCTCCTTGTGGCCCTTTAACTCATATAATCCAATTCTTAACATGTAGGTTGCCCAAGGGGCTTTCTTCTTCCTGTTGAACTTCATCAAGAAAATTTCAGCACCCATGCCTAGTGCATTAAGCACATACACTAGGGTGGGGCCCATAGGGATAAATTTGGTTCATGTCTATTTTAGTTATCCCTTAATTAAGATGGACAGTAAAATGTAATGTAGTCTCAAAATAACTTGTAATAGTTAATTGAGTGTGATAAAATTAGTTAGCTCATGAATTTTGAGTTAGAGGTAGTTGGTGAGGCATGCAGAGTAATTCTAGTTGTAATAGAGTTCGAAGTACAGTAGTGCATTAGCTAATGCAGGTTGTAATTAGTTTAACTCAGTTAAGTGAGTTAAAATCAGTTGTGCTAGTTGTAACTGCTTGATACACTAGTGAGAGATCAAGTGAATTAAATATTAATTAACTCACAATCATTGATCTCACATGCAACTGAGGATTTACTATTATTAGTTGCATGCATGTCAGATCCAATGGAGACCCAGTTGAGATCTAGGTGAAATGGAAGTTGACTATCAGTTGTAGGATTATTAGGTTGTACCCATGCAACCAAGCACCCATTGGAGTGCCCATGATACTTGTACAGTCAAGGAAGGCCAAAATTTCTATTCTTTAGGGATTGCATTCATCAAGGATTGCGCAAGGTAGGTAGGCTATCTGGAGGCAATAAATTGGCTAAGTATTGGTCCATTTTATGTATGACAGTGTGAGACAATTAGCCGAGTACAAGAGGGATCTTGTGAGAAGAGTTGTATGTAATTGTTTCATGATTCCATGTTGGATATACAATAGAAGATAATGGGGTATTGAGGAGAAAAATTTCCCCGAGAAATTATCTGCGTTGTGGCTTGATTGATTCTTCTTTGTTTCATGTGATTGGCGATTGTGTTTTTAATTCCGCAAAATATTTGTAGAAGCGATTCAGTATTTTACTTTAGTACATTGTTAGATCAGATTGAATCCATGATATACATGCATGTTGTATAATTTATACATGGTATCAGAGCACATTAAATCACAATTGTGAAGGAGGAGCTGAGTTTGTGACTAGATAGAATTCAAATTTGCAGAAATACTTTCTTGGTGCTACAGCTGATTCAGGATCGAAATGGATTTCAATGGCTTGATGTTGGAGTATGCACTCGAGGGCAGCTAAAACTATATTTCTTGGAAGGACAAGATGGAGGTAGTAGTCGAAGACAATGGCTTGAAGAAATTCATTGACAATGATGTTCCTAAACCTACTGTGACAGATGCTGCAAATCTTGATGCATGGAAAAAGAAAGTGGAAAAGGCGGGGAGGATACTATTGGATGGAGTACAAGACCACATTTTCTAAAGCCTCTATGGGAAAGACACACCATATGCAATGTGGAAGGCTTTGATTGATCTATTTCAAAGTAGAAACAACCATAGGAAATTGGCGCTCAAAGATAAACTCAGGAAGAACAATATGGAGAAAGGAGACTCCATATCGAAATATCTAACAAAGTTTGTCCAATGTCAGGATGAACTGGGGAGCATTGGTATAACTGTCACTGATGATGATTTGTTGGGCTTGGATCTCCTAGGAATTCCCAAGAGTTGGCACAATTATCAAGACTCTGTCAATGGAAGGGAAAAGATGCCATATTGGGAACGACTGTGGTCGGATTTGGTGCAGGAGGAGTTTAGATGGAACACTAGAGATGGATCTTCATGTAAGAATGAAGATGAAGAAGATTTTGCTTTGGCTACCAAGGCAAAGAAGGGGAATGGGAAGAAATTCCATTCCAAATCTGAGTCCAAAGATGGAAAGAAGCGGGATATGTCCAGGGTGAAGTGTTTTCACTGTCATGAGCATGGGAATTATTCTACTAACTGTCCACAAAAGAAGAAGAACAATAATCCTGGAGGATTTTCAGCTGGTGAGGCTTTAGTCTTGCAATTTGAGCTTGACTTATCATTGATCGCATGCATGGTGTCAAGTGCATTGGGATTTGTGTGGTATTTGGATAGTGGCGGTTCCTTTCACATGACAAGAGATAAGGAAATTTTCAGTATCTTGTAGGAGAAGGATCTCCATATGCATATTGAAATGGGTGATGACGGGCGGTACAGTGCTACTGGGATTGGTACCATTATCTTCTAAAGGTAGTCAGGTAAAACCTTTCAATTAAAATATGTAATGCATGTACTAGGTTTGAATAAAAATTTAGTCTCAGTTGCAATGTTGGAGGATAGAGGCTATGATTTTGTTTTTAGTGAAGGAAAATATTTTCTGTGACACAAAACAACAGGACAAGCCAAGAAGATAGGGTTTCAAGTTAATAATATCTACAAGTTGGATGTAGATGGCTGCGCAACATTGATGGGCAAGGCAGACAAAGTAGTGAGCCGAGATGAGGGCAAATTATGGCATAGGAGATTGGGCCATCTTCACCATGGAGGCTTGAAATTCATGCAACAGATTTATACTGGTCTTCCTAGGGGTACACTTTCGCCTTCAAACACATGCAAGGGATGTACTATGGGGAAATATGTAAAGTCCACCTTTCATGAGAAGGAGAACCGAGCTTCGAGGATCCTTGAGAGAGTTCACACAGATGTGTGTGGACCATTCTCTGTTTCTTCGACAACAAAAAATAAGTACTATGTGATATTTGTTGATGAATTTTCTCATAAGTGTTGGATCTTCTTCATGCAGAAGAAAGATCAAACATTCTCTAAGTTTCTTGAGTTTAAGGCACTGGTGGAGAAAGAGTCGGGGAAGCAAGTGAAGGCTCTAAGGAGCGATAATGGTGGTGAATACATCGCTGATGAATTAAAGAACTTCTGCAGCAAAGAAGGAATTCGAAGAGAATTAACAGCGCCTCAGAACCCATAGCAGAATGGGGTCATGAAAAGAAAGAAAAGAACGATCATGGGTGCAACAAGAGCAATGTTGCATGATCAAGGCCTACTGATGCATCTATGGGAGGAAGCATGAAACACTGTGGTATTTGTGCCAAACCGTTGTCCTCATAGGGTACTTGGCATGAGTACACCCAAAGAGGCTTTCACTGGTAAGAAACCTGATGTTTCACACTTTCAGATTTTTGGATCATCTGTTTATGTGCATGTGACCAAGGATGCTAGGAAGAAGCTGGAACCGAAAACTGAGATCAAGATTTTTTTAGGGTACACTGAAACACCCCATAACTATCGAGTGTATTTTCCAAACAACAGAATGATTGTTATGCGATGCGATATAAATTTTGATGAGGAGAAAGCCATGCGGTTGTCCCTTGAGAGGGATCTGGACTTGCATGCAGAGGAGGAACTATTAGTTCCCAAGGATGAAGCTCAAGATGTGGAGTAGCCACATGCAGAGGATCATGGAGTGGAGGAAAACACTCATGTAAAGCCATCCATCAGAAATGGCAGAAGACGCACCACATAAGCTGATAGATTGAGACTTCATGTTGTAGAGAATGTAGGAGCCCCTACTTCACAAGGCAGATAAAGACAATATCCTGACAAGTTTACTAGATACATGGCTCTTATGACAAAATGTATTGTGACTGAACCATCTTCCTTTCAGGAAGTAGTGCAGCAACCAACTTGGGTTGATGCAATGGTGGAGGAGTATGACTCCATTTTCAAGAACAGTGCATGGGAGATTGTCCCAAGACCGGTCGAAAAATCAGTGGTTGGATCGAGATGGATCTACAAGGTAAAGAAAGTTGTTAATGGGAGTGTGGAGAAATACAAGGGTAGATTTGTGGCCTGGGGATTCTCACAGATCGAGCGGATCGATTATGATGAGACCTTTGCACCTGTTGCAAAGTATTCTTCCATTAGATCCATAATTTCACTCTCATCGCAGATGAGTTGGCGCATTCATTAGCTAGATGTGAAAACTGTGTTTCTCAATGGGATCATTGAGGAAGAAGCGTACATAGAGCAGCTTGAAGGTTTCAAGATCTTCAAAAGTGCGTCACATGTGTGTCAACGCAAGAGAGCACTGTATGGGCTGAAGCAAGCACCTCGTGCTTGGTACACTCAGATAGACAATTATTTCACCGAACTGGGCTTCACCAAAAGTGAAGCAGATGCAAACCTATACTAGATTGTGGCTGAGGGAAAGCTATTGATTATTGTTCTTTATGTTGATGATCTAATTTTGACTGGTGATGAGCATCTGATACACTCATTCAAGGAGGATCTTGCAAGGGAGTTCGAAATGAAGGACATGGGACTCCTTCATTATTTCCTTGGCTTGGAAATATGGTAGCAGGATGGTGAAATTTTTGTGTCTCAAGGAAAGTACGCCAAGGACATACTGGGTAAGTTTTAAATGGAGAGTTGCAAACCCATGGATACTCCTCTTCCAGGAAATTGGAGGAAAGAGGATGCTACTTCGGGGGAGGTAGTGGATTCTACTGTCTATAGGCAGTTAGTTGGTTCATTGATGTATCTAGTGAACACCAGACCAAACATTTTCTATGCAGTTAACCAGATGAGTCAATCTATGGTTAAGACTAGCAATATCTTTTGGAAGGCAGGGAAGCATGTCTTGAGATACCTAGGGGGCACATCAGAGTATGGTCTATGGTATAGATGGATAGAGGGAGTGAAGCTTCAAGGCTTCAAAAATGCAGATTGGGTAGGCAATCCATCAGACAGAAAGAGCACATCAGGAGGGATCTTCAGCATAGGATCGAAAACAGTTTCTTGGTACAACAGGAAGCAATGATCTGTGGCACTCAGTTCAGCGGAAGTAGAGTACATGGTAGCAAGTCAAACTTCATGTGAGGCTATATGGATTAGAAAGAGCTTGGTTGGTTTGTTTGGTTCAAGAATGGATCCGATAGTGATACATTGTGATAATCAGAGTTGCATTAAACTCTCAATTAATCTTGTGTTTCATGACAGGTCCAAGAAAATATATATCTAGTACCATCATCTCAGAGATTGTGTGTAGAGAAGAATAATGTTACTTCAATACATTCCCACGGAAGATCAGGATGCAGATATTTTGACGAAGGCGCTCACCAGGAGCAAATTCGAATACCATAGAGGGAGGATCGGGGTGAAGGATAATCCCTTTCTTGTTGAGAGGGGGTGTTGAATTTCAACAAGAAAACTTCAGCACCCACGCCTAGTGCATTAAGCACCTACACTAGGGTGGGGCCCACAGGGCTAAATTTGGTGCATGTCTATTTTAGTTATCCCTTAATTAAGATGGACAATAAAATGTAATCTAGTCTCAAAATAACTTGTAATAGTTAACTGAGTGTGATAAACTTAGTTAGCTCATAAATTTTGAGTTAGCGGTAGTTGGTGAGGGATGCAGAGTAATTCTAGTTGTAATAGAGTTCAAAGTGCAGTGGTGCATTAGTTAATGCAGGTTGTAATCAATTTAACTCAATTAAGTGAGTTAAACTCAGTTGTGCTAGTTGAAGCTACTTGATACACTAGTGAGAGATCAAGTGAATTAAATATTAATTAATTCACAATCAGTGATCTCACATGAAACTGAGGATTTAATATTATTAGTTGCATGCATGTCAGATCTAGTGGAGACCCAGTTGAGATCTAGGTGAAAGGGAAGTTGACTATCAGTTGTAGGATTATTGGGTTGCAGTTGCACCCATGAAACCAAACACCCATTGGAATGCCCATGATATTGCACAGTCAAGGAAGGCCAAAATTCCTATTCTTTAGGGATTGCATTCATCAGGGATTGTGCAAGCAAGGTAGGCTTTCTGGAGGCAGTGAATTGGCTAAGTATTGGTCAGTTTTATGTATGATAGTGTGAGACAATTAGCTGATTACAAGAGGGATCTTGTGAGAAGAGTTGTATGTAATTGTTTCATGATTCCATGCTGAATATAAAATAGAAGATAGTGGGGTTTTGAGCAACAAGATCCCCCCCAGAAATTATCTATGTTGTGGCTTGATTGATTATTCTTTGCTTCATGTGATTGGCGATTGTGTTTTTAATTCCGCAAAAGATTTGTAGAAGCGATTCAATATTTAACTTTAGTACATTGTTAGATCATATTGAATCCATGATATACATGCATGTTGTATAATTTCTACACTTCCTGTGTAAAAATCTTGATAATCCCTTGTCCAACTTATTTTCTACTTCCTGCTTGACCACCTTATTGGTCACATATCACGGCATGAGGTGAGGGGATATATATATAAAAAAAAAAATTGATGTATGTACCCTCAGGAGATTCAAACCAATTCACAATATCTTGTAGTGACTCCTTCACCTGATTAGTCATGCAAGGAGGATCAATCTCAAATATCATATGGAAATTAACTTCAAAGAAGTGCTCAACCAATCTATTGTATGCATCGTTGAAGCATGATTCTAACAACACTTTTTAGTGGAAGTAAACTAGGAACATTTTCTTAGGGGTCCAGTCCCAGTAAATTCCTGGGAAAGCATATTGTGCACAAATTCTGTATAAAATAAATGCAGACAGGTAGAATTATGGTGTCTGGTCTGCCTTCAAATATGATTTTTACTGCCCCACATGATGCTGCAACTAAAATGACAATATATTTTCCCAATTGAATACTTTTCCATGAGGTACCACCATATTGAGCAGATATATCCAATTATCCTTGAACACCTCAGTGTTCTTGCACCCATGAAACCGAAAACACATGGATATGAAATACTAATATACTTCTCTAATAATATTAGTCAAATATACTGCAGATGGGAAATGGTGAAACTTAGCAGACTCTTGACACCATGATTTGATAATGTTACTTGTGCTGAGGTTGGCCCATCTAATATAGAAGTCATCATTTACATATTATGTGGGCCTAAGAATCTTGTAGTATGTTTACATGTCTTCTCCATCATAAATGACGAGCTGAATTCCACTCTCACTAAGAAGCACAAGATGAGATTCATCCATATTTGTAATGATCCACTCAATCACTTCTGCACAAGGGGATGACCGAGAATATTCATGCGACCCTATGCATATTGGACTCATTAATATTGATGTAAACTTTCAAGTCCTTTAATTTCTCAGCAAAAAAATTATGCAGAAATGTGTTGTATATACCGTTCCATGTGACCTTAGTAGACTTATCAATGAAGCACTGTGTGTTTGCATAAATGGGAATGGTTGGCTTGGTCACTTCAATAGGTTCCTCAATGATTTCTTTTGAGACTTATTTGGAGGCCACTTTACGAGGAGGCATGGCTCCAATAGATGATGAAAGGGTGACAATACTTGTAGTTCTAAAACTTGATTGTGGAAGCGCACTCATAATAAAAATATTAGATTAATGTAACCAAAATATGAAGCAATATCTCACAAATCATGTACACAGAGCCATAAAAGGTAACTAAACATGTAAATCTATTAATGATAGCACAAAATCACTTGCATGCATAAGAAAATAGGCATGCAAACAAGGAGGGTGCACTTTCAAAGCATGAAGGAAGGTAAAGGGTCATTCAGGGCTTTGCAATGCGCTCATGCGCTCAAGAAAGTGAAGGAAACCATCAAGGGAACATTGGCACACTCCGAAATGTTGAATGGGTGAGTTTTAAAGACTTGAGGAATTCACAATGCTCTCATGCACTTAAGGAGACATAGAGGGAGCACTGACACACTCTGAAGAGAAGGAGGAAGAATTTTTCAATACTTTAGTGCTTTAGGGTACGCTTGTGTGCTCAAAGGGAAGTAGGGGGCATTGTCGCATGTTGAAGTGATGAAGGGAAATCATTCAAGTCTTCGAAGTGTGCCCATGTGCTCAAGGGAGGGCATGGTTATTCGTGATGAAGGATTGTGCTAAAGAGGGAAACTTGGTCATTCTAGGTGCAAATCTCAAGGATGATTGAGCTTCAAGAGACATAAGTGTGCTCTGCTTAGGGAACGCTCAAGAACAAGTTTGAAAGAAATATTTCATGATAGGAATGAGAAGATGAAGGATATGAAAGCTTATATGGATCCATCGTAATCATGGTAGAATGTGAAAGGTTAAGGAATGTGTATAGTTTTCTACATGCGACAATAAATTAACACTTGCATAATCAAGATTGAACAAAAACACCAATAAATAAGTTGAGAAACAAACAAACACCAACAAGAAAAGAAATATCAAAATTGAAATCCTGAAAGGCAATGAATAGATTCGACATGAAAAACTCACTTGTGATGTAGGTTGATGAAGAGTTTCTTGATCCATATATGTGCGCCCAACCTATATGAGAATGATTATGCAAATGAATGATTAAATGAGTTAATTTAAAATAGTTTACATGAAAAGTTTATTCATGCATGATCACCACTTGTCATCAAGTGAAAGGGTTATTTAAGTGGGCTCCTATTTTCTAGGAGTGCACCCACATGAAACAAAGAGGCACATGCATGCATCTAGGAAGAGTGAATTTCTTTAGCACGAAGGACTGTGCTCAAGGAGGGCATACTTTCTCAACATGAATAAGTGCGCTCAAGGAGGGTGCACTTATTCAACACGAAGGAGTGCGCTCAACTCAAGTGCATGTATCCATCAACTTGGAGTTTTATTTTTCCTTAAAGAGAGATTTTATTGTTTTTGTTTTCTTTTATGTGCTTTTCAGTGCTTTTTTTAGTGTGTGCATGGTGAAAAGGATAGATTCTAAGTCAATACAAGTCATAATTTTACCTAAACTTGGATTAGATGACCTAATCGCTTCTAAGGGTTAGGTGAAAACACTTAAGAAACATTGACTTAGGAAGATGTGACACTAGGAGAAAACACCCAAACAACAAATAAATCAATGCAACGACACTAAGATTCTTGAAACGACGGTTCACGTAGGCTCCAAAATTTACTTATGCAAAATTTTTGGAGGGTCATTGTCGCAGAAAAAACACTTGGCAACACACTGGGACAACCTTGGCTTATCTAGAATGGTTTCATTTAGGCACAAAGTCTCAATTCATTAGGAATTATTGATTCAAACAACAATTTTCCTTATCTTCCCATTCTTATCCGATTATAGATATAGTATTCCTTGTTCCATAACTCGATGTAACACAACATAAAGTAATCCATATCATTATCTTGTCGATGTAATTAAGGGTAATAATATAAGACAATTTAAAACAATCAGAGTATGAGGTTTACATCTCTGGAGTTTGTCCATTGCGAGCAGACTTGAACATCACCCCGACATAATCGCTTTAGGAACACAAATGTTGATTCAATGCCAGCGAGCCTGGATAGTACCTCGACGAAGTCACTTGCTTCATTTCCCTGTGTAGGAAGCCTTTATCTTCTTTCACCATTTATTTTTTTATTTCTTTTATTTTTCATAAGACTATGCATTGGAACTTATTATTTTTCAACATGCAGAAGAAGGATCTTGACTTATTGAGAGAAGAAGAGGTTGTTCCTTCAGAGAAAATTTTAATACCTATGATGCTTTGATTGATAAAAGTTTTTCCCCTTATATTACTATACTCAAATACATAATCAAGAACACAATATTCATAAACAGGACTGAGTGTAGGAATAATAATCCTAAATGAATATGAACATCATTGTTTGCTTACAACTGCCCAATTGAAGGATCATATTTTCCAATGGAAAATCAATGACTTGAAATATGTAAACCAAAACACATAAGAGGGTAAAAGATAAGACAGGGGTTGTATGTTACCACAAATTTTCTTGCACAAGATTTTAGCTAGATCATATCTATGCTCAAACCAACTTTATTCAAGAACTAATAAATGTGAAAAAAAGGAAGATGAAGCACAAAGTAGGAATGCAATGCATATAACTAATTGAAACCTAATGCATATAACTAAATGCAACCTATCCTATCCTAAATTAAACAGTACATGGTCAATTCATGTGAAATATAACTTCCAATGCAACCATAGAAGATTATCTCGACCTCTAACTGGAAGGATGTGATCGTGTGAAATAAAAATAAAATGCAGTGTGATGGCAAGGATGAACCATGAAAACACACACTAACACCAAAAAAAAGGAGGTGCAATCACAACGATGAAATGCACTCAACTTCTCTATTGGATGGAAGAATCCACAACAACAAAAATCACTAGGCCTATGGCCATACAAGACTTGATGAAGCACATGCAAGTACATGCCATGAGACATGGGTTCAGAATGATAAAATTCTTAAAGGGAATTTGCAATAGGATCATGGAAACAACCTTTGGGGAAAATTTGACAGGAAAAATTCGTCAAAGACAAATACACATCATAAGCAACATTAGCAGGCTTGCCACAATCTGTGTTGTTATTGAGTGGTATTATTTGATGGATGATGTAGAGGATTCATTAAATTCATTAAAATTACTCTATGTTTCCACATCATGGATCAAATATTTTCTTGAGGTGGGATGTAACAGTGGACATTCAATAGCCAAATTAAACTTTATTCCTTCAGGGTTGAAAAATTTTACATGAAGAAAATGAGCATCCCTCAGGAGAGAGCTGATATCCCATGAGATGAAATTAGTGATTAATTTTTGAAAAAGAATCATGAACTGACCAAAATCACAACTACTGTCATGGTGACAGGAACATGACATAACCATCAACGTAGGCTGAAGTGTCCTAATCACCTAACTTAACTTTGAATTCTGTGGAAACACGATCAACTAGTTATTAAAACAAAGGTCATTACTCTAACTATGAGATTAAAAAATTTGAGGTCAATCAGATAGATTTTCCAGATTACCACAAAAATCCTTAATGATAAGCATGTCATCTTCTTGATCAAAAGGAGCTATGCCTAAAATAAAATCTTTGATGATCACATCAGTCTCCAATTGAAATTCTTTCAAATCTAAATATTCTTATAGAAATGAATATTCATCCATGTTACTTGAAAAATCAGTCCCATATAATTCAAAGAAAAGGAAATCATCAGGGTCATGGTTGTCCAAGGATTCAATTTGATTAGCAAGTTGAGGATCGACAAGAGGAACGTCAAGATTTTGAAGATGGTTGATTGATGGTATCAGATAAATCAACATCAGGGGATAGGTGTGCAAGAAAAACTAATAATTCATGAATCATCATCAAAGCGATCTTTTGGTTTATTAATCAGTTGAGGTTCAAAACAAAAAACATCGAAAGGGGGGGACATGGGACAAAATGCATATCTAATTCTTCCTCACGATGCTAAAATTATTTTTGATTAGTAGGACAATAAGGATGAGATTCAAAATATTTTCTTGAAATCTTCACTAAGAAGCAAAACTTCTCATTGAATAATTTTCGGTCCACATCCTCATCTGAGAATTCATAACAAATACGTAGGAATCGATTAGCAAAATGTTCAAGAGATTCATTCAATTTCAATCTAAGATGATAAATTTGATTTAGAAAATCTTGATACTTATATTTGTCGAAGATGCGATGGAGCTCACTAACCATTTGTTTAAAACATGAGATAGAAGTGGGTAGAGAATAGCACTATTGCTTCACATGACCATCCAATGTAAGGGTAAACAACCATGCAAGGATTTCTTCAGAATAGACACCACTTGAAAAAAATAATTGAACAAACTCAACTATGCAATCAAGGACGGTTATTGTACCCTTTCTATTGAATTTCAAATGTGACAACTTATGTAAAAATTCTGCAGGGATTGAAAGATATAAAGCTTCGGAAAAATACCTTGAGATTATGATATCGGATGAAGCCATTAAAGGTATGAGATTCAAACAGACTTCATAGGATTAGTTTTTCCTCTGGCCCTCCTTCTAGGGACAAAAATTTTTATGGTGTTTGATGTGGCCAACATTTTAGGGGGATCTCCCCGATGTGAAGCCCCAATTATACCTCATAGCGTTTGGTGTAGGAGTCCCATCAGATCATATGGTACGACCACCATTGGAAATGTTTGCAAAGATATGCCTTGGTTATGATTACGCACAAGAGAATGCAACACCTCTTTGGAGAAACAAGTATGTGAGCTTTGTGAGACACCCAATGTAAGGTGCATGAGGGAACATCCATGAATGCAAAAATGAAAATGAGCCTCTAGTAAGAAAAGTAGTAGTAATATCCTAAAGGGGGACTCGAGAAGGAAGAGAAAGACTTGTTGATCACCTGTATATTAGTCCACATAATAAAAAACAATCATTAAAGCATAAAAACACTCATTCAATAACCATCATAGCTAAGAAACAAATTAGTTCATTCACTTAGTATGTACATAAAGCAACATATATCATAAACATAACAGGAATAGTCCTACTATATCAACAATAAATGTATGAATAAATGTTGGCTCATAGAATATATTATTAAGAGTGAAAGATCCCAAGTACATTGTTACATCAATGAAACACTATATCCAATAGTGAAACATGAAGCCACAATTTTCTTCTCCAAATAATTATCTATCTCCTATGCACTACAAGAGAAGCCAAGGCAAGACTCCAAGAATCGAAGCCCCAACTTTGAGTTATGAGGACCTATTAATAGCAAATAAAAATGACCATTTAGATTCCTCATGACTCTTTGACTTCTATGACTATTCATATTATGTTCATGAATTATCACAATCCATATGTGACTATTCCACATGTTTCCCTTGGACTTCATTACGTATCATTTATTACATAATACAAATTATAGATGAGAAGGTGGCCTAATAAGAAAAAAATGGTAATGGGAAAAATTCTAATCAAATTGATAAGTCATTTACTTCCTAATGGATCTCATTTGTAATGTAAGTGTGCCATGCCTTGAACTCTGTTGAGATGGCTTTGACCTGAATTGGAACTTCCCCTATATACCATATCTTAACCTCTAGTGCCTTTGTCAGTATGGTCTTGCAGATCAACTATACATTATTCCATAGCCATGAAAGTTTCATGCAAGCTTTGACTAGTGCAATGGCGTACCGTAGAATAATTTTCCCAGTGACCTCCAAGCCTTCCTATTTTGTTGTCTTCTTGATCAATTCAATGTATTTCCTGATTACCTAGAAGATGCTATATTTTTTCTTTGATTTATTCAAGTGTTCCTATTGTGAGCATCCCATGTTTCTGTGTTAGATACTCAAAACCATTATGCATTCGATTATAGGAAGCAATAATACTAATCGATTTTTCTCCAATACACATGTAGTTCTGATGGTGGAGTCTCAACGACACTCTATCTATCTCTACAACAATCTTGCCTTTCTTTTCCAAATGTTGCGGAGCATCCAGATACTTGGTTGCCCACTCCTGAAGATGGGAAACTACTATTTTTTCTAATTTTATGAGTTTTACCACTTCCTATGCTTTATTTTGAATTCTAATGAGAGGAGCCATCGCCTATTTTATAAGTATAATTTCAACATATAACCATGCCATGGTGTCCTCCATTGGCCCCAATTCCTCTTGCATGGTGGACTACCATTCTTCGACGTTGAAACTATGTGATGATAATCGTTTATTCTCCACCACAAGATGTTCTGGTTGTTTCTTCACTGCAACAAGTTCTTTCCTCAATCTAGCATTCACACTCAGTATATATTCATAGTTGTTTTTTTATTTTGTTGCAAAATCAACATTTCCCGCCATGATTTCCCTAGGATTTCTTCTGGTGTTGGAAGTTATAACATTCTCTGTAGCAACTGAGATTGGATTATGAGGATCCTTCAGGAAGTATCTATGCATCTACTGCATGATCCTCTTCTTAAGTTGATCAAACAAGACACTACATACATCCATGACTCTATTTGTTGGTGGAGGTGTGATCCCCATCTCTCCAAATGGACGATGACCACCTATGAGAGGAGGTTCCACTTGTGTACCTATTTCATCATCCATAGGTTGGATAATGACTTCTTCCTCTAAATCCTCTTCTTATACCTCGTGAGTCAACTATTCTTCTTCTATTTGTTATGTTGCTTCTTCCTCCTGGGACTTCATTTGTTTTTCCTCTTCTATCCTTCTTCTCTCCTATTATTCTGATTGTTGCTTCTATAGTAACTCATTCTGATTCCTCTTCTCCTCTTCATTTGATTCTCTCTTCTCATGTTCTTCTTGAATAGATCCTATCTTCAAAGGATCATATTTACAATTCATTTTTCTCTCGCCTATCGAATCATATTTGATCCTATTCTTAGGAGCTACTTTCCTTACTTGAGGGGTTATTTGTTCTTCCTCCTAGACCTACATATATTGATATGGTAGATCCTGGGGTGAACTGGTCTCTGCTGTTGGATATATCTTTCTAATTGCATTATACTAGTCCTTCACTTTATCATCTTCTGTTTTGGAAACCGATGAATACCACGTACTGTAACCGATCCTTTCACAATGTTATCTATAAACTCTCCTGGGATCATATCCATGAAAGTATTTTGTGGCGAAGTGAAAGAAATCCAAATATTCTATTTCCATTGTTGTCACCTTGTGGCTCTTTAACTCATATAATACGATCCTCAATGGAAAGGTGGGCCAAGGGGATTTATTCCTCCTTTGAATAACTCATAACAATCCCTTATCCAATTAATTTTATACTTCATGCATAGCCACATTATTGGTCACATGTAGTGGCATGAGATGAGGGGATATCTAAAAACCAAAATCTGATGTATGTACCCTGAGGAGTTGCAAAAAAATCAACAATATCCCATAGTAACTCCTTCATCCGATCAATCATGCAAGGAGGATCGATCTCGAATATCATATGGAAGATAACTTCAAGGAAATTCTCGACCAATATTTCATATGCACCTCTGAAGATTGATTATGACTACACTTTTCAGTGGAAGTAAACTGAGATTTTTTTCTTAGGGGTCTAGTTCTAGTGCATTCTTGTGAAAGCATATTGTTCACAAATTCTTTCTAAATGAAGTGCAAGCATGTAGAATTCCAGTGCCTAGTTCACCATCAAAGATTTTTTTTCCTACCTCGCATGACGCTTCAAATCAAATGACAATACATCTACCCAATTGAATACTTTTACATGGGTTACCAACTTATTGAGCATATATATATATAGTTCTCCTTGAAAACCTCAATGTTCTTGTGTCCATGCAACCGACAACACATGAATATCAAATACTAATACACATCTCTAACTTAGTTACATAGACTACAGATCGAAAATGGAAAAAATTAGCAGTCTCTTGAGACCATGATTTGATAATTGTATGGGCCTAAGCATATTGTAGCATGTCTGCATGTCTTCTCCATAATAAGTGGTGAATTGACCACCACTCTCACTGCGAAGCACAAGATGAGAGTTATCCATATGTGTAATGATCCAATCAATCACTTCTGCATAGGAGATGATCGGTAATCTAAATGTCATCCTATGCATCTTGGAATTATTAATGTTGATGTACACTTCCGAGTCCTCCATGTTCTTAGCAAAAATTTTCTCCATGAATGTGTATATATACTGCTCCATGTGACCTCAATAGAATTTTCAATGAAGCATTATGTGTCTGCATAAATGGGAATGGTTGGCTGGTCACTTCAACAATTTCCTTAGTGCTTGCTTCTGATACTTATTTGGAGACCACTTTACAAGGAGGCATGGCTCCAAAAAATGATGAAAGGGTCAAAATAATTGTAGGTCGAACATCTTTTTGTGGCAACACACTCATAATGACAATATTTTTTGATCAGCGGTTGTCATTGATGTCAACCCAAGCAGCATCAGGGGCAAACCCAATATTGCATGGGAATTTTTACCTACCAAATTAATATATTCTAGGTCAATAATGCTTTTGATGTTTTCTACTTGTCTATATGTTTCCATTGATATATGGCACGCCATGTAATTCTTCACGGTTTGAGAGATATTCATGTTTGAAATTTGTACCCCCAGTTAGTGGGCTAAAACCCCATGGGGTTGTGGCATGGGTCATTGAAAAGTCATAATTAATATTTTTTAAGCTCCTAAAATCCCTCCCATGTTCACTTGTTGAATCCCCTCTCAACCTAAGCAGTTATATAGATTGTGATCCTCATATCCTCCTCATGCAAGGGATTTCGCCATCTGAAACATGTCATCGTGGAATTTTCACTCTAATTTTTTTTCTATGAAGGTTTAGAAGCTGAAATTTTTATGAGGTGAAGCCAAAATCCTAAGGAAGCTTCTATGAAAATTTCAGATCAAGGTATGCAATATTTTCGGATATATGATCTGTGGAATTCAGTGTTTTTGCAGGCTCCTGAAATTCATCTCAAAGAAGTGACCTTGGGAAAATCATCATAACTCTCTCTCTGAGTATCAGATTTAAATTCCATAAAAATCAAAAGATAGTGCACAGACTGTAGTTTTGTCTCTATCAATTTCAGAGCCGAATGAAGAAACAGTGACATGTGGCATGCCGTACAAGTTAGATCTGCTGAAATAGTCTATAATTAGGGCATTGTGAGATATTGGGTATAAATATATCTTGAAGAATCCAAATTGGGTCAGACCTATGGCATTGAAAATATGACTTAGAGGACTACTACAGTACCAAAAATCAGATATTTGGGATCTGAAATAACCGAGATACACCAGATTCAATATCGAGCTCCTAGAAGGCAAAGACAAAGCTAGATCATGTGTTGTCAAGGGCTGCAAAGGACCATAACTTCTAGGGAAGCAAAGCAAAGCAAGGTGCAACAGAGGGTAGCATGAAAAGAGCAGAAACCAAGGTGCATAACAACAACAAGAAGTTCATCACATGAAGTCTTCAAGTGGGCAACACTGCATTCAATATTGTAAAGGTATCATTGTACTAAGTCATTGTAAATACATTATTGTACAAATTGTACTAGTGTTTATTAGCCAAGAGTTGAAGAGGCAGTTTCGGGTGGTCTAGGATAATAATTAGGTGGTTGTGTCATAGTTGGGGTTATGTTCTAGTGTGTCTGCTTCTTCTACATCATTCTATATCATTGTAAAGTGGACCATTTTCCCTGGTACGAGAGTCCATTCTTCTTTTATTCTTCCATAGGGTGGTAGGGTGGTGCTAGGGTGAGTTGTAGCTCAATGGGTGTTGGGGAATCCATTCAATTGACTACTGAAAAATATCGGGCGTTGGAGCGTCCATCTAATGGGAGGTGGAGAAGAATTCTTTTCTAGATTCTAGGAAGTTGAATATTAAAGAATTATTAGAAAAGCATTAGGTGGTTTTTGTCCCGGAGTGGGTTTCCACCTTAAATAATGTGTGCATTTGTGTTCCTTTTGTTTGTTGCTATCATTGTACAAACACTGTTAATAATTGAAGATTAAATAATGCTCTAATTGAAAGGAATACTGATTCACCCCCCCTCTCAGTCTTTCCAACAATTGGTATCAAAGCTTGGTTCCTTCAATAGCAGTTTAACAGTTGGAAGGAGGTCATGGAGCATACCAAGAATGGTGTACCTCTGTTCAATGAAAATAATTATGCACTCTGGAAAGGAAGAATGGAGGTCTATCTCTTAGCGCAAGGTTAGGAAGTATGGGACACTGTTCAAAATGGATTTACATCAACCACAGATGAACAAGGTAAGAAGAATTTGGTAAATGATGCAAAAGAAAAGAATATTATTATCAGTGGACTTATTGAATCTGCTTATCATAAGCTATTGGGTTGTAAAACCGCCAAAAATGTATGGGACAAGCTTGAGAATATATATGTAGGTGACTCAAATGTCAAAGAAGCAAAGCTTCAAATCTATAGAGAAAAATTTGAGCAACTCAGAATGAAAGAAGATTTCAACTTTGCTACATACTTCCAATACGTTGATGAAATAACCAATACTATGGAAGGATTGG
The DNA here is from genome assembly GCA_034641835.2 of Pinus albicaulis. Lineage (NCBI taxonomy): Eukaryota > Viridiplantae > Streptophyta > Pinopsida > Pinales > Pinaceae > Pinus > Pinus albicaulis. The sequence goes on from CM076580.1 coordinate 207,624,806, forward strand.
AAGAGCCAGTTGATGAGAAGACTATTATATGAAATATTATTAGAATGTTACCAGGGAGATTCAACCCAAAGGCATCGGTCTTAAAATACAGTGCAAATATGGACAAACTCGACAAAGAGGAATAACATGGAGTTCTCATAGCATATTAAATGAGACTTGATGAAGAAGAGGGTACTTCAAATCTAGAAACTGCGTTCGTTGCATCTAAGAAAACGAATAAGGACAAACAACCTTCAATTGAAATGACATGCACTTGAAAGTGTGAAGAAAAGGGAGATAATGGAGAAGGTCTTTCAGATGAAGAATATGCTTACTTCATGAGAGAACTAAAAATTGGTAAGGGGAAATTCAAAGGTAAACTGCCATTGATATGTTTCGGCTGTGGTGAGGTTGGGAATTTCGTAGCAAAATGTCTAAACATAAGTGATGGCAAATAAAAAGGAAAGAAAGGCTTTAAGAAATTCAACAAGAAAGGATCCAAAAGGAACTTTCTCTCTAAAGAAGATAGCTCATCATCTGATGAAGACAATGACAGCGAAGAAGAAGCCAATGAGAGAATATTGTTTATGGCTAAGCACAATAAACCCAAGAACAATAAACAAGAGGTATCAAAAAATGAAGAAGAAGGATTGACCATAGAAGAATTTTATAAGGAAGCAATCAAGCTTATAAAAGATCTCGAGGCAGAGAAGATCTGTTCCAATACTCTTGAAGAACAAGTTCAAGGTCTCAAAATTGAAGTTGAAGAACATAAATGCATTGAAGAGTCACTTCAAAAGAAGTTGGAAGAAACTAACCAAGAAAGGGAAGAATTAGAAGCCGAAGTAGTCTCGCTGCGTGAGGAAGTGAAGAAAGGAAAAACTATCCAAAACTATGCCAATAGCTCAAGGGCATTAGAAGAACTCATCAACAATCAACGATCTTACAATGACAAAACTGGCATCGGTTACAAAGGAGAAGAAGCAGGACCTTCTACAACAAAATACAATGAACATATGAGATCTAACATTCATGTAGACTTCATTGGAAAAGATTCGCAAGAATAGCCTTGGAAGACAATTCCTCGACGAAAATTTCCATCCAGGTACCAACATATTTATTATGGCTACTGTTATTCATGTGGAAAATTTGGTCATAAAGTTGTAGAATGTCGCACGTACCCTAGGAACGAATACAATTCCAAGAGATCTGTCAGATATGAACATCCCAGGGATTAGTGAAACATCAATAGATTTGAAAATTTAAGAAATAATATTGAATGTTACAAATGTCGAAAATTTGGACACAACCAAAGACTGCATACTTGAAAATCCTCTAGAAGAATCTTCAAAGCCATAGAATGAACGAACATGGAAGAAGAAGAAGACTGATAATTGTGCTCTCGCTTTCAAGGCTAAAAAAACAAATATGTGTGGTATGTCGATATTGGTTGCTCAATGCATATGACTGGAGATAGAAATAAATTTGTATCTCTGAAAGAGAAGAAGGATGGAACCATGTCCTTTGGAAATGATGGATCTTCAAATGTTATAGGATCAGGTACTGTCACTCTCGGAAGCAAAGATGCTCTAGCCAAGAATTTTCTGTTGGTTGAAAACATGTATCACAATCTGCTCAGTGTTGGACAAATGTGTGATCAAGGACACACAATACTATTCAACTGCACAAAATGTGAAATCAGGAAAGGCATGTATGGTGAAATTGTGGCTACAGCAAGTCGAGCTCCAAACGACATATATGTTCTAGATGAAGCAACTAAAGCATGTCTAATAGCTAAAGAGGATGATATAATATTTGGTAGCAATGATGATCGACTAAGCAAGACGTTTGCTACAAAGGTGCAAAGTGATTTCGAGATGTCTTTACTTGGTGAGATGACATACTTCTTAGGGCTTCAAATATCTCAGCAAGAGAAAGGAATATTTATATGTCAAGCCAAGTACATCAAGGAAATTCTCAAGAAATTTAAAATGGAATATTGCAAACCCATCCTTACTCCAATGGTAACAGGTTGCAAATTGAGCATAGACAACTCATCTAAGGATGTGGATCAAAGGTTGTACATATCTATGATTGGTAGTCTTCTATATGTAACAGCCTCCCAGCCAGATGTTATGCAAGCAGTTGGACAAGTAGCAGGATTCCAAGCAGCACCAAAAGAATCATATATTATTGCCATCAAATAATTCTTCGATATCTAAAGGGAAAAATAGAATATGGCTTGTGGTATCCCAAGGGTAAAAATTTCATTATTCATGCCTTTAAAGATACAGATTGGGAAGGAAGCGTTGATTATCATGAGATTACTCGTGAAGCATTGGAATATCTTGGCCAGAAGCTTGGGATTCTCTCAAGTTCTCATTAGATTTTCCTTATTCATAATATAAAGGGGGAGTGGAAGTGTGTACAGGTCCGCAGGATGATTGTGTATCAGGGGGAGTTATCCTTTGCCATTGATGTCAAAGGGGGGAGAGAATGTTGTAGGAAGAGGTGTCATGATTTCAGGGGGAGTACTTTTGTTGCCATCAATGCCAAAGGGGGAGATTGTTGATCAGCAGTTGTCGTGATGTCGACCGTAGCACGAATAACAATATTGCATAGAATTTTTTACCTACCAAGTGTATAAAGCAGGTCAATAATTATTTTGATGGTTTCTACTTTTCGAGATGTTTCCGTTGATATATGGCACGCCATGTAATTCTTCACGGTTTGAGAGATATTCATGTTTAAAGTTTGTACCCCGATTAGTGGGCTAAAACCCCATGGGGTTGGGGCATGGGTCATTGAAAAGTCATAATTAATATTTTTTAAGCTCCTAAAATCCATCCCACGTTCACTTGTTGAAGCCCCTCTCAACTTAAGCATTCATATATATTGTGATCTTCATTTCCTCCTTAGGCAAGGGATTCGGCCATCTGAAACAGGTCATCGTGGAATTTTCGCTCTAAATTTTTTTCTACAAAGGTTCAGAAGCTAAAAATTTTATGAGGTGAAGCCAAAATCCCGAGGAATCTACAGTAAAAATTTTAGATCAAGTTACGCAATATTTTTGGAGATATGATCTGTGTAAGTCAGGGTTTTTGCAGGCTCCTGAAATTCATCTCAAATAAGTGACCTTGGTAAATGCATCATAACTCTCTCTCTGAGTATCGGATTTGAATTTTGTAAAAAGTGATGGATAGTTCACAGGCTTTACTTACCACTCGATCAATTTCATAAACAAATGAAGAAACAGTGACACATGGCATGTCGTACAAGTATGATCTAATGAAATAGTCCATAATTAGGGCATTGTGAGAGATTGGGTATAAATCTCTCTTGAAGAATCCAAATTGGGTTAGACCTGTGGCATTGGAAAGATGACTCAGAGGACTACTACAGTACCACATGTAGAAATTTTAATAACTGTTAAATTATTCACCGAGATTATCCTGATCACACACTATTTGAGCTTCATGCATAATACATAACCTCTTATACTATTGATCATCAATTTGCGGAAATATAAACAATCGCATGCACACATTAAAACCATAAACAATCACACATATAAACACAGTATTTATGGGAAAGCTTAAAGCTGAAAACCCCTAGCTATATATATATTATAATTATATAGATCATGTAGCATCATTTTACAAACTCCTCACAAGCTCTCAATACAATCTCCAATTGTTACACACTACACAAGCTCAGATCATACAAAACACATGCTCCAATCTGCTCCACTTGTTAGCCTGCCTCTATTGCGCAATCCAATATGGATAATACCAAGATCCAGGTTTGAATCCCACTAGTATGTACTTTTCAATCCTCATTGGCATCTCCATCAATGTGTGTGCAAATCTCATGCACCAATATAGTCACAACTGATAGTCACACTTTCTCTTTCACCTACCTCTCCATGGTCTCCCATAATGTCCATGCATTTGCAGTTAGCGATGTATTATTTAGTTGATTTAGTAAAGATTTAATAATTAGTGAATTAATTAATAATTAATTCACCCCACTCTCACTAATTGTATCAATCAGTTAGACTAGATACAACTAGCTCAACTAAGTTAAACTGAACACAACTCCATTAACTGTCTCATCAACTCCACCAAACTCTGTCACATGAGTTCTAATTGAAGTCAACCATGCAATATCTCCACTAAACCCTAGGAATAACGTAATTCCTTCTGTCAGCTGCATGTGCCACATCCGTGACTTGAACTGAAGTGCTCCAAGAGGATAAGATAATGTTTAGAGTCCAAATATTATTAAGAGCTAATAATATTCGACATATCTATTTTTAGATTGGCAATCTAAAAATAGATTCCGCCCAGTATGTCTAAAAATAGAAGTCCATCTATTTTTCCCAACTTGACCAACCATCCACAAATAGCATCCTGCAACTCATAGAACATGATCCATATGTCTAAAAATAGACATAGTCTAAAAATAGACTTTGCGCCAAAAATAGCCTGCGAGCCCACTTAGTGAAGGCGACTTCTTTCCACTAAGCTCTTCATCTTGTTGCAATCTCAACACTCCCTCTCAACAAGATAAGGATTATCTGCAACCCCTATCCTGCCCCTGTGGTATTCGAATTTGCTCCTGGTGAGCACCTTCGTCAAGATATCAGCATCCTGATCCTCCGTAGGAATGTATGAAAGTAACATGATCTTCCGTTGCACACAATCTCTGATATGATGATACCGGATGTCAATGTGTTTAGATCTATCATGAAATACTGGATTAACCGAGAGTTTGATGCAACTCTGATTATCACAATAAATCACAGTAGGCTCTAAGTGTGAACCAAACAACCCGACCAGGATCTTCCTCATCCATATAGCCTCGCATGCAGCCAAACTCGCTGCCATATACTCGGCCTCTGCTGAACTGAGTGCCACGGATCTCTGCTTCTTGCTGTACCAAGAAACTGCTGTCGACCCGATACTGAAAATCCCTCCAGATGTGCTCTTTTTGTCCGTTGGGCTCCCTGCCCAATCTGCATCCGTGAAGCCACACAACTTCACCTCATCCGACTGTCTGTACCATAATCCATATCCCGATGTGCCTCTGAGATATCTCAATACATGCTTCCCCGCCTTCCAAAAGAGCTTGGTAGGCTTAACCATAGCTTGTGAAAGCTGGTTAACTACATAGCATATATCGGGTCGTGTATTGACCAGATACATAAGTGACCCCACCAACTGTCAATAAACAGTGGCATCCACTACCTCCGCTGAAGTAGCATCCTCCTTCCTCCAACCTCCAGGAAGAGGAGTATCAACAGGCTTGCAGCCATGCATGTTGAAATTCTCCAGTATCTCCCGGGCATACTTACCCTGAGAAACAAACAGTCCATCACTGCGTTGCCAAATTTCCAATCCCAGGAAATAATGAAGGAGGCCCAAGTCCTTCATCTCAAACTCCTTTGCAAGATCAGCCTTGCATGAGTGTATCAACAGTTCATCACCTGTCAAAATCAAATCATCTACATAAAGTACAATGATCAACAACTTACTCTCCACCACAATCTGGTATAGGTTAGGATCCGCCTCACTCTTGGAGAATCCAAGTCCGGTGAAATAACTGTCTATCCATGTGTACCAAGCACGAGGTGCTTGTTTCAACCCATACAACGCTCTCTTGAGCCTGCACACATGCAACTCGCTGCTGAAGATCTCGAAACCTTCGGGATGCTCTATGTACACCTCATCCTCAATGACTCCATTGAGGAACGCAGTCTTCACATCCATCTGATGAATGTGCCACCCCATCTACGCTGAGAGAGCAAGAATCATCCGTATGGAAGAATACCTTGCGACAGGTGCAAAGGTCTCCTCATAATCGATCCCCTCTATCTGTGAAAAGCCTCGGGAAAAAAATCTTGCCTTGTACTTTTCCACACTCTCGTCAGCTGCCTGCTTCACTTTGTAGATCCATCTCAAACCCACCACTGATTTCCCCTCCGGCCTCGGGACAATCTCCCATGCACTGTTTCTGACAATCGAATCATACCCTTCCAACATGGCATCTACCCATGCAGGGTCCTCCACAACTTCCTCGAAAGAGGATGGCTCTGTCATGATACACTTGCTCATAAGAGCCATGTATCCAGCATACCGGTCAAGTGACTGTCTCTGTCTGCGCTGTGATGTAGGTGCTCCTACAACCTTCTCTGCATCTTGAGCCAGTCGCTCGACCACCTTGATGCGCCCGCCTGCGATGGTTGGCACCGCCGTGGTCTCTTCCACTCCATGAACCTCCTCTTGTGGCTGATCCATCACGGGAGCTCATCCTTGGAACTAATAGCTCCTCCTCTGCCTTGAAAGTGTGACCCCTCTCAAGCGAACACTTCATGGCTTTCTCCCTCTGAAATTTGATATCGTCGCACAGCAGGTCTTGCATTTATCTGGAAAATACACACGATAGTTGGCCAGGCGTATCAGTGTACCCCACAAATATCCCAACCTCCATAGTCGGCTCCGACTTCTTCCACGGCATCCCCATGTCATGAATGTAAACGAGGTGAACCAAGGAAATCCTCAAATGAAATATCGGGCCTCTTCTTAGCGCCTCCTCGGGTGTACTCATGCCAAGTATCCTGTGAGGACAACGGTTCTGCACATATACTGCAGTAGTGCATGCCTCCGACCACAAGTGTATGGGTAGGCCCTGATCATGCAACATCGCCCATGCAACACCCACGATCGTTCTGTTCTTCCGCTCAACAACCCCGTTCTGTTGTGGGTTATGAGGTGCTATGAGCTCTCTTCGAATTCCTTCTACGCTGCAAAAGTCCTTGAATTCGCCAGAGATGAATTCACCACCATTGTCGCTCCTTAGAGCCTTCACCTGCTTCCCCGATTCTTTCTCAACCAGTGCCTTGAACTCACAAAACTTTGATTATGTCTCGCTCTTCTTCTGCATGAATAAGATCCAGCACTTACGAGAAAAATCATCAACAAATATCACATAATACCTGTGCTTTGCTGTCGAAGCTACTGAGAAAGGTCCACACACGTCTGTGTGAATTCTCTCAAGGATCGTCGTGGCGTGACTATGCTTCTCGTGAAAGGTTCTTTCACAAACTTTCCCAAAGTACATCCTATGCATTGATACGATGCAAAAAGTACCTTAGGAAACCAGAGTAGAAATCTCTTGCGATATCTTCAAAGCTCCATTGTGAAGGTGGCCCAATCTCCGGTGCCACAACTCGCCATCATCCCGGCTCACCACTCCTTCTGTCTTGCCTGCCATTGCTGCGCAGCCATCTACCTACAATTGATAAAGGTTCTTAACTCGAACCCCTATCCTCCGGGTCTCACCAGTTGCCTTACTGCGCAGGAAAGCCTTTCCCTCGCTAAAGACAACATCATATCCCTTGTCCTCTAACATCTCCACAGAGATAATATTATTCTTCAATCCTGGAACATGCATCACTTCCTTCAATACGAAGGGTTTACCAAAATCCCTCTAAAAGGAAATGGTACCGATACCGGTCGCACTGTATCTACCATCATCACCCATCTCGATGTGCACTCCAAGATCTTTCTCATCCAGATCAGTAAACAAATCTCGATCTCCTGTCATGTGAAAAGACGCACCACTATCCAGAAACCACACTGATCCCACCACACTTGACACCAAGCATGCGATCAGCGAAAAATCCAGCTCAAACTGGGAGGCTAAGGCCTCTCCAGCTGCAGATCCAGCAGCCTGCTTATTTTTCTTCTTCTGCGGACAATTTGTGGCATAATGTCCGTGTTGGTGACAGTGAAAGAACTTCACCTTGGACATGTCCTTCTTCTTGCCTTTCTCACCAGAATGAGAAGCTTTCTTGCTCTTCCCCTTCTTTGGTTTGGCAGCCAAAGTGCAATTCTCTTCATCAGAATTCTTTGATGACGATCCGTCCCTGGTACTCCACCTTATCTCCTCTTGCACAAGATCCGACCAAAGTTGCTCCCATCCTGGCAATTTCTCCTGACCATTGACAGAGACCTAATAGGAATGCCAACTCTTCGGTAGCCCAAGGAGAGCCAAGCTCACCAAGTCCTCATCATCTACAGTCACCCCCACACTTCCCAGCTCATCCCTTCATTGGATGAACTTCGTGAGGTACTTGGGCATACTGTCGCCTTTCTCCATCTTTATGTTTCTGAGTTTATCCTTGAGCGCCAACTTCCTCTGGTCGCTCTTGCTTTGGAATAAATATGTCAAGGCTTTCCACATCAAAAATGGAGAAGCCTTACCATGCAGGCTGGACACTATGTGATCCTTCACGCCCTCCAACATAATCCTTCGACACTTTGCTGTCTTCTTTTGCCAAGCCTCAATTACAACAACATCGCTAGAAGTAGGCTTTAGGACTTCTGCATCTATGAACTCCTTCAACCCATTGTCATCTAACACCGCCTCCATCCTATCCTTCCATGAAATATAATTCGAGCTGCCCTCAAGGGCATACTCCAATCGAAATCCGTTGAAAGACATCTCAACTTCGACACCAAGAAAACACTGCTGCAAATTCGAATTCCACCAGCACAAAACTCAACCGCTTCAATGTTCTGCAATTGCTCCAATGATCAATATCTCTCTAATACCATGTAGAAATTTGAATAAATGTTAAATTATTCACCGAGATTATCCTGATCACACACTATTTGAGCTTCATGCATAATACATAACCTCTTCTACTATTTATCATCAATTTGCGGAAATTAAACAATCACATGCGCACATTAAAACCATAAAAAATCACACATATAAACACAGTATTTATGGGAAAGCTTAAAGCTGAAAACCCCCAACTATCTGTATATTATAATGATAGAGATCATGTAACAATCATTGTACAAACTCCTCACAAGCTCTCAGTACAATCTCCAATTGTTACACACTACACAAGCTCAGATCTAGCAAAACACATGGTCCAATCTGCTCCACCTGTTAGCCTACCTCTACTGCGCAATCCAATATGGATAATACTTAGATCCAGGTTCGAATCCCTGTTGGGTATGTGTTATATTCTTTCCACGATTAGCCCCACGCGCTGTATGTTGCGTCGGGCGTAGCTGGGGCGTCACGAGGGGCGAAGCAGTCCCCACCGTTAGGGTCTGGGGCAGCGCCTCGGCCAAAATTTGTTTTTGGTGCGGACCCACTCATAGGCGGATCCGCCCATGGTTTTGTGCATGGTTTTGCACATGGTTTTGGGGTTCGATGGTTTTCGGCCCCTGGTATTTTTGTAGATCCGGTCAAGGGAACTACGGTTATGTTCTAATCCAGGGTTAATGGATTGGGGTTTATGTATGCTCCGGCATGTATATATATGTGTTGTAACACTAAAAGGAATATAATGAAAAATCAAGCTGGTCGTCCCGATTTGGGATCCAGGGGAAAATCTCTGTGTTTATCTGTTTTATGTTTTATGCTCTCGCTATTGTTTATTTTCTGTAATAAGATTCGTGTGTAGATAATTCTTGTTCGGGGTTAAAACCTCTGATCACTGGTAATATGTTCTTGCAATCCTCATTGGCATCTCCATCAATGTGTGGTGCAAACTCATGCACCAGTATAGTCACAACTGATAGTCACACTACTCTTTCACCTACCTCTCCACTGGTCTCCACTGAAACTGTCCATGCACAGCAGTTAACTGATGTATTCTTTAGTTGATTTATGAGTTAATAATTAGTGAATTAATTAATAATTAATTCACACTACTCTCACTAATTGTATCAATCAGTTAGACTAGATACAACTAGCTCAACTAAGTTAAACTGAACACAACTCCATTAACTGTCTCATCAACTCCACCAAACTCTGTCACATGAGTTCTAACTGAAGTCAACCATGCAATAGCTCCACTAAACCATAGGAATAACGTAATTCCTTCTGTTAGCTGCATGTGCCACATCCGTGACTCGAACTAAAGTGCTCCAAGAGGATAAGATAATGTTTAGAGTCCAAATATTATTAAGAGCTAATAATATTCGACATATCTATTTTTAGACTGGCAATCTAAAAATAGATTCCGCCCAGTATGTCTAAAAATAGAATTCCATCTATTTTTCCCGACTTGACCAACCATCCACAAATAGCATCCTGCAACTCATAGAACATGATCCATATGTTTAAAAATAGACATAGTCTAAAAATAAACTTTGCGCCAAAAATAGCCTGTGGGCCCACTTAGTGAAGGTGACTTCTTTCCACTAAGCTCCTCATCTTGTTGCAATCTCAACACCACAAATAATATATTTGGGATCTGAAATAACATAGATACACCAGATTCAATATCAAGCTCCTAGAAGGCAAAGAAAAAGCTAGATCATGTGTTGTCAAGGGCTGCAAAGGACTAGACTTTCTAGGGAAGCAAAGAAAAGCAAGGTGCAACAGAGGGTAGCATGAAAAGAGCAGTAACCAAGGTGCATAACAACAACAAGAAGTTCATCACATGAAGTCTTCAAGTGGGCAGCACTGCATACAATCTTGTAAAAGTATCATTGTACTAAGTCATTATAAATACATTATTGTACAAATTGTACTAGTGTCTATCAGCCAAGAGTTGTAGAGGCAGTGTCGGGTGGTCTAGGATCATCATTAGGTGGTTGTGTCATAGTTGGGGTTATGTTCTAGTGTGTCTTCTTCTTCTACATCATTCTATATCATTGTAAAGTGGACCATTTTCCCTGGTACGGGAGTCCATTCTTCTTTTATTCTTCTATAGGGTGGTAGAGTGGTGCTAGGGTGAGTTGTAGCTCATTGGGTGTTGGGGCATCCGTTCAGTTGACTACTGAAAAATCTCGGGCATTGGAGTGTCCATCCAGTGGGAGCTGGAGAAGAATGTTTTCTAGATTCTAGGAAGTTGGAGCTTTATTTTCAATTGGAGTTGAATATTAAAGAATTATTAGAAAGCATTAGGTGGTTTTTTTCCCGAAGTGGGTTTCCACCTTAAAAATTGTGTGCATATGTGTTCCTTTTGTTTGCTGCTATCATCGTACAAACACTGATAATAATTGAAGATTAACTAATTCTCTAATTGAAAGGAATATTGATTCACCCCCCCTCTCAGCATTTCCAACAATATTATCTAATGTAAACCAAATATGTTGCAATATCTCAAAACTCGTGTACAAAGAGGCATCAAAGGTAATTGAACATGTAAATTTAATAATGAAAACACAAAATCACTTGCATGCACAAGAAAATAGGCATGCAAACAAGGAGGGAACAATTTGTAATATTCCTAATTAGCTTTCAGATAGTTGGAATATTAAATTTTGTTTTTGTCATTTAGATAGGTGAATAAGAGGGTAGGGAGACCCATAAATCTTCTTAGTAGGAATAAAACCACTTCTAATGTGAATGCGGGTCAGTGTAGTAGCTAAATAGAGCACTCGTGGATATGAATAAGTGCTTGAGCATGCAGAGAAGGTCAATTTTCACCAAATCAATAGTGTTGGTATGTAGGAAGTGGATAGTTAATGAGGGACAATACAATGTTAGTGGGAGGAAGTATCCATGAGAGTAGTGACTTTAATGTGTGGGGCCCAAGGTGAGGAGGCTCACAAATCATATAAGGGAGGGGATGGCAGCCATAGAAGGCAATATGATTATTGTTTATGTCTTGGTCTTTTATGACGTCTTGCACACTTCATCTGTTTAGCAAATTCTATTGTGATGTTTAGCACAAGGGTGTTCCCGAGCGGGAATCCCACCCTCATTCTCGGGGGACTTCGAGTGCCTACTCAGGAGAGGTTAATTGAGCTACATTTCGACTATCCAGCGTTAGGACAAGCTTTAGCCATTATCCATAGTGCAGTCTCCCTTGTGACTGTGTTGTTTTTTAGGGTAGTAGGAGTGGAGGAGGGATAGACTCAATTTCTGAGCTTGTTTTCCATTGGAGGGATAAAACCTTCATTCAGGAGGCTGGAAAGGAAGGTCTTTGTGCATCATTTTGTCATCTATCAGTAGGCCAAGTTGTTACCACCACCCATAGCGTAGTTTCCTTCAGAAACTGCATTATTTTGATGAGAAGTTGCATAGGAGGGGTTAAGGCCCCAGTTGGTGAGTTATATTTCCAGTGAGGGGAACAACCATTCATCAGGGAGATCTATTGGAGGAGTCTCATCCATTTGTACATCAGATCAGCCACCTCCTATTAGCCATCCAATTATAGAGATTATTCAGCCCTAGGGCTGCATTTCATCACTTTGCATTTTGGGTATTTCCAGAAACCCTTTTTGGGTTGTCTTCGAAATGTGCTTGGGAGATTATATCTCCATTCCCAACACTTTTTAAGCCATATATCAATATTTCTATATCATTTTATTTTCCAACTGCATTTTCATTCACTCGGACTGCGATGTATTGATACTCAGGCATTTTGAGCAGCAGCAACACTTAATTTTTAGCATATTTGATTATTGGAGGCTTGTGCTGTCTTGCTTGAGTGACTTGTTCCTAAAGGCATTATACTTATTTGCTACTCATATTCATAATAAAATGGCTATATAATTGTCTCATATCTTAATTTATTGATATTCACTGCTATTTCCATTTTTATGTTCCATATTGTTGCTTTTCCTATTTTGGAATATTACAGTGGTATCAGAGCATAATCTTGGCTCAGCCTATGAGACATCACATCTATGTCATCAGAAGAAGAAGAAGCTTCTCGTAGAAAGGAGAAGGTTTATAAAGGAGACAAAGGCAAGACTCCAATATTAGCGGAAATGAATGGAAAGAAGTTTTCAAAGCTTATTCTCCAAGCTATGTAGGATATTAATGGAGAAATCAAGGAGATGAGGATGTAGAGACTTAGAAATACCCCTAAAGGGTTTTTACATGAAGAAAAATCCAACATTTCACATTATTGGTGTGAGCATTCAACATTACAACCAGTTCCACAATGCTCTACCATGCCTACCTTCCTAGCAAGAGGGAAGGAGGAAGGAGAAACACAAAGGGAGGAGACTCTTGGTGACTATCTCCTAGAATATGAATCTCAATCTCAGAGGTTCAAAGAGCATCCAAAATTCCAAGGGTTTTGTCATATCAAGGAAAATAGAAGACCCAATAATCAAAATAGAGGTAGAGGGTACATGTAGAACAATGATCTACAACATACTTTGGGTAGATTCTTTCTACCTACTTTTGATGGGTCACCCAAGTGCACAACTAAGGCTTGGGTAGGGAAGTTGGAAATCAATTTCCAGCTGCACCAAGTTTCATAGGTGGAGGCCATTAAGGTACCAGTGCTGCACCTTGAAGGTAATGCTCATGATTGGTGGTTTCATGGTATTTCTACATTGAGACATACAAATGTGGCTGCATATGCATATTTCACTAGGAGGTTAGTGGAAATATTTGATCAAATATATTCATAAACACCTTTGGTTGAGCTAGCCAAGCTCAAGAAGTCATAGCCTTTGCATGAGTTGGTAGGATCCACTAGACCAACTACACTCCAGGATTCTATTGAGAGGGTTATAGACTTGAAAAGTACTTTGCCTAGGGAAAGAGCCCCCCTTTAGCAAGAGTTCTCTTTTCAATAGGAAGACATGAATATTCCTCCCTCAAGAGAGGACCAAGACAAAGGGTCTCTTAGAGATGATGGGGTATTCTCCAATAATGATGAGGAATAAGAGGAAGAGATGGAAAGGGATACGAGCGCTGTAACACAAGGAGGAGACCCACCACCACATGGAGATAGAAATTGAGAAATTGATCCAACTAGAGGAGCCTCTGTATCCTTGCAAGGAGTTCCAAAGAATCTAACATGTGGAGACCAGGGCACAATCCAAGAGAAACATGTGTCAGTATTGATAAACAATGGGACTAAGCAGTGTTAGAAGTGTGTTCCGACATTGACTATAGTTTTGAGGACATACACCATGATAGATCACTTATTTTTGGTCAAGACTCTTGATACCAATATGATATTGGGTTTGTAGTGGTTGATTACATTGGGGAAGGTCACCACAGACTAGGAGAATTTTCAGATGGAAGGGGAAGATAAGAAGGATGACCAACATCAGGTGATTAGGGGCATACACACCTATCCATTCTAGGAGGTATCTGCACATAAGAAGGAGGTTGATTTACGTAGTGGAAGCAGGGACAAATCAGCCCACTTAGATATATAGTCTACTCTAGACCTTGATGTTTCATTACATGGAGGCATTCCACCAGGAAACCCCCCTGACTAGAAAATGATCAAATATTTATCACAACAAGATGCATTATTCATAGATCTGGATAAGGTGAGAACCTCGGGTGGAATTAGCATAGTGCAGAGAGTCTTTGGTAGGCTCAAGGAGGAGAGGAAATTCTCCTGGTGTTAATATTAGAAACTCTCACCAAGCATCTTGCGCTGAAGGAGATGTTTCAAGGATGGATGATGGCATAATCATGGTGCAAGGGGGCTAAGATACTTCCAAATAGGAAGGAATATTCCATATATGGTAGAGGATTGTTGGAACTCATGCATATATTGGCCAAACTCAGAAATTTTTGGGTGGGTGATAGCTTCCATGTGAAGGATAACCTCCATAAACTTCAACCCCTACTTGAGCAAGAGAAACTACAAAGGAGGATGCAGAGGAAGGATAGCAGTATTCCAGCATATGAATTTGGAATTAAACATGTCAAAGAGGAGGTCAATAAAACGACAGGTGCTTTTCCACAAAGACCAGTAGCGCTGTCATTATTGGGTATAGATCCTTATTGGAAATCCCAGCTGTTGGTGGAATATTCCAAGGATCACTTCACATGTGAAGTGCTTGATGGACAAGTGATAGATGAGAGGTATACAGTGGTAGATGGATCCATATATTATCAGAATAGGATCTTCTTGGCTAGAGACTCTAAGCTCAAGAAGAAGATTCTACATGCAACACATGAAGCACTCCTTTCCGGTCACATAGATTTCATGGGGGCATATCAAACCATTGTGGAGGGATTCTCTTGGGAGGGTCTCAAAGAGGATGTGCACCAACATATCAAGAGGTATATAGTTTGTTTGAAGATTGAGGAGGAAAACAACCACCTTGCAGGGTTGTCACAACCACTTCCCTTTCCAGTAGAGATGTGGGAAGGCTCATTTATGAACCTCTTCACCAGCTTGCCAAAGGTACATGCTAAGGATTGTGTTTTTGTGCATAATGATCAACTAACCAAGTATTTGTATTCCTTTTCCATTCATTTATAGTACATTTCTCCACAAAAGGGTACTATTTTTTTTAGACTTCATGGTCTACTTGGGGTCACAATGAGTGAAGGGAATGGCCACCCCCTAGGAGGCTTTGGGGATATGATATATTACTTGGGGTGTACTCAGTTGACACCACACATCAGTTACTTTATCTAGGAATGTGAGAGGATAGTGGCAGCAAGCTAGTGGTTGGGGAGCCACTTATCACATCATGTTTTGAGGCAACTAGGAGCAGAACTGCGTTGGTTCCACTTGAGGGATTATTATGATCCTCTGGTATTTCATGTAATAGTCAGTGTATCTTTGATTTTGATCTCATATGTTGATGATTTTTTTATCATTATTGATGGGATGATGGGAGTAATGGTACATGGATTGGAGTTTTTCATTGGGAGTGAGGTCTCCAACATTTCTTATGCCCCATGCTTTAGTGAGAACATTAGTCAGTATGGGATTGCTACCATAGATCTCTCACTTCCTTATGATGTGAGCCATTTGGCTAATTTGGAAACTTGGGAGGAGAAACTAAGAAGGAGATTGATGGGAGGACACCTGATACAATGGGATAGCTTATCATATGTGGGTGCCACCAGGGAAGGTGCAGAAGTTTTGTAGAGTTCACCCTTACAGTTGCTTGAGGAAAAGAAACATTTGGGAGAGGAGGACTGTAATATTCCAAATTAGCTTTTAGCTAGTTGGAATATAATTTTTTTTTTGTCATTTAGATAGGTGAATAAGAGGGTAGGGAGACCCATAAATCTTCTTAGTAGGAATAAAAACACTTCTAATGTGAATGTGGGTCAATGTAGCAGTTGAATAAAGCACTTGTGGGTATGAATAGGGGCTTGAGCATGTGGACAGGGTCAAGTTTGACCAAATCAATAGCGCTGGTATGGAGGAAGTGGATAGTTAATGAGGGACAACACAATGTTAGTGGGAGGAAGTATCCATGAGAGTAGTGACTTTAATGTGTGGGGCCCAAGGTGAGGAAGCTCAAAAAGCATATAAGGGAGGAGATGCCATCCATAGAAGGCATTATGATTATTGTTTATGTCTTGGTATTTTATGACTTCTTGAAAACTTCAACTGTTTAGCGGAGTCTGTTGTGTTGTTTAACACAAGGGTGTTCCTGAGCGGGAATCCCACCCTCATCCTTGGGGAAATTCGAGTGCCTACTCAGATAGGTTTATTGAGTTGCATTTCCACTATCCAGCATCAAGCAAAGCTTCATCCATTATCCACAATGCAGTCTCCCTCAGGACTGTGTTGTTTTTTAGGGCAGTGGTAGTGGAGGAGGGATAAACTCAGTTTTTGAGCTTGTTTTCCATTGGAGGGATCAACCCTTCATCCGAGAGGCTGGAAAGGAAGGTCTTTGTGCATCATTTTGTCATCTGGTAGTAGGCCAAGTTGTTACCACCACCCATAGTGCATTTTCCTTCAGAAACTGCGTTATTTTGATGAGAAGTTGCATAGGAGGGGTTAGGGCCCCAGTTGGTGAGTTAGATTTCCAGTGAGGGGAGCAGTCCTTCATCCGAGAGATCTATTGGAGGAGTCTCAGCCATTTCTACATCAGATCATCCACCTCCTATTAGCCTTCCAGTAGCAGAGATTATTCAGCCCTAGGGCTGCATTTCATCACTTTGCATTTTGGGTATTTCCGGAAACCCTTTTTGGGTTGTCTTGGAAATGTTCTTGGGAGCTTAGATCTCCATTCCCAGCACTTTTTGAGCCATATATATATATATATAATTTTATTTTCAAACTATAGTTTCATTCACTGGGACTGTGCTGTATTGATCCTCAGGCATTTTGAGTAGCAACAACACTTCATGTTTTATCATATTTGATTATTGGAGGCTTGTGTTGTCTTGCTTGAGTGACTTGTTCCTCAAGATATTGTACTTATTTTCTGCTGATATTCATAATAAACTGGCTCTATACTTGTCTCATATCTTGATGTATTGATATTCACTGCTATTTCCATTTTTATGTTCCAAATTGCTTCTTTTCCTATTTTGGAATATGACTCATTTTCAAAGCACGAAGGAAGGTCAAGGGTCATTTGGGGCTTTTGTAGTGCACTCATGTGCTCAATAAAGTGAAGGAAACCATCAAGGGCACACTGGAACACTATGAACGGTTGAAGGGGTGAGTTTTCAGGACTTCAAGCTTTCATAGTGTGCTCGTGAACTCAAGGAGATAGATAGGTCACACTGGTTCACTCCAAAGGGAGGAAGGAACATGTCTTCAATCCTTCAGTCCTTCAGAGAACACTCATGCACTCAAAGGAAGGAGGTAATACTGGCGCATACCGAAGGGGCGAAGGGAAATCATTCAAGTCTTTGAGGTGTGCTTATGTGCTTAAGGGAGGGTGCAGTTCTTTGTAACAAAGGAGTGCGCTCAAGAAGGAAACTTGATCATTATGGGTGTTGTATTGGTGTGTTTTGTATGGGGGTGTACGAAATGCGCCGGTTCTTGGTAGGAGTGATTTATATCCTACAAGAAATGTCATAGGGAAAAAATGGGTTGTTAGATGGTTAGTGAAGCATCATATCATGTAGAAAAACTAGTTATAAAACATAGCATACTACAAAAGAGGAGAAAACAAGAAACAACAAATACAAATATAACACAAGCTCAAAATCATGTAAAAATAATAATAATACCAACGAAGAATGAATCCCCTTTTATTAGCTTCTGGTGGTAAAAAAGAGGTAGAACACTAAAACACTCGCAGTGAGTCCTTAGAGCTATGCAACTCTAATACTCAAAGCAAGGAGGGATCTTCCCTTAAGCTGTTTGCAAGCCTCTGTCTTCTCCTTGAATGAGTGATTGGATAATGCACAACTAATGCACTTCTCCTTTGGGATTGAGATGTTGGATGGCCAATAAATGAATCCCTTCACTCCTTTGCTTCTTGGAGAACACACTGTTGGTTTTCTCATGTGAAATTTGGCCAGCATAACAATGTGTTCTAAATTGTTCTTCTCATGGTGGTCTTTTATAGGAAAAATGAAAATCTTCTTCCCTCTCTTGGTAAATTGTGGATAGTGACCCAAGAGTGGTGGTTGATTCCATTCTGTGCTCACTTAAGGTCTCAAGGTTGCTGTCCTTGGACAACCTCAAGTGGAGAATATTCTTTCTGAAGTGTGCAAAGTTGTCCCGGATGGTGACCTTCCGCCATACCTAGGACCGTGTGGTTTACTGAGCGATAACCTCAGAGATTTTCGCTGCTATCGAATAAAAGGGCGTGCGGAGAACTTTAGTTTCTTCTTTGCGCAACTTAAAATTTTTTCCTTTTGACCTTAGATAAAGTTAAATTTTCTAGATTCTGTAATGTTTTTCCATCTTGTAAATCCTTCTGCTTGACATTTCATGATGTCTTTTTCCTGTCTGATTTTCTAGTAATAACAGTTTCCCCCTAAATTTGTATGAGGTTTAGGAAGAACTGTATAGCCGAAACACATTATAGTTTCTATTCTGTATAACCCATGTTGAGAGAGAGAGAGAGAGAGAGTAACTTGTGTGCAGCCTAAGGTTAGAGACCCCTTGCTGTGAGTAAAAGAGGGACCATGTTCTATCAGAAACCTGCGAGATATAGCATAAATACAATATTTCTATGAGGCGGGCATGCCCCATTCTCGTGATGATTTGGCTAGTTAAAGCCTATCTGATAGATAGAGGTTATGTCTGTGTCACTTTTATGGTAGTGATTTGTTGATTTGGTTGATGACGACGATTGTTGTCACCCTCAGGGGCATTTTTTCTCTGAAAACAGGTTTAATGTAGTGCCCACATGCATAACCTTGGTATGGCATATTTTAGAATAAATGCTCATTGTATGCATGGGTGTATGACTGGGACCTTCCCATGTAAGCATTGCTGAAAGAGATTCTTATAATGGCATGGGTATTCAATGAATTCTGACAAAGGGAAATGGTTGTAAAGTACGATACCATATTGACATGAAAGCTTGTGTTGTAGTTGAATTTTAGGAGGATCAATGACATCAATGGGCAATGATGATTTCCACAGTGCCATCTGAGGATGCCCCTATTGAGGTGAGGAGCCATCAAAGGTACTGCTTCCTTTTTGGAAAATTTTTTTTGACGTCAGCAAGAAGGGAGTCTCAACCAATCAAGAGAAATACTGATGCAAGGGACTAGAGTCTCTGATATAACAGGTGGGGGATGATATGTTAACATAAGCATGATGGCGAGAAATGGCTGAAAATTGATGATGGGAGTTCAGTGGCCCAAGGTTGGAGCTTGTAAAAGAAGTTTGGCGCCAGTCATAATGATTGATAATGAGGAAAGCCCTGGAGTCGGTAGGATTTCCAAGGTGGGTATATGTTTGTTATGAATGTCATGGTGGCTTTGCATGAGAGGTGTGAGGTTGCAACCAAGGGTGATTAGGGACTACTGCCAGGGGAGAAAATTGGATGGATGGGTAAGGGATGTTCTCCTAAAAAATATTTGTACACTTTCCAAAATAATATAAAATGGGTTTGGATGTACAAGCACAGAGACGAGTGCCCCAAAAACATGGAAATGATCGCTCACTGATGATGTGAGGAAGGTGTTTTTGCTGAGGGTGGGGGCCCCATTGGTTAGTCTCGGTGTGTGTTGAAGTTTGCAACAAGAAACAATGAAATTGGAATCTAGAAACAATATGACAACACCTACACTAGTGTGGGACCAATAGGTCCTAGCAACACCTACACTAGTGTGGGACCAACAGGTCTTAGTAGCACCTACACTAGTGTGGGCTAAATTTGGTGCAATAAAATGTAATCTTATCTCATAATCACTTGTAATAGTTAATTGAGTGTGATAAAATTAGTTAACTCATGAATTTTGAGTTGAGGGTAGTTGGTGAGGCATGCAGAGTAATTCTAGTTGTAACAGAGTTCGAAGTGCAGTTGGTGCATTAGTTTAATGCATGAGTAATCATTTAACTGAGTTAGGTGAGTTAAAGTCAGTTGAGCTAGTTGTAACTGTTTGTTGCACTAGTGAGAGATCAACTGAATTAAATATTGTTTAATTTAAAATCAATGCTCTAACATGCAATTGATGATTTACTATTATTAGCTGCATGCATGTTAGTTCCGGTGGATACCCAGTTGACACAAAGGTTAAAGGGAAGTTAAATATTAGTTGTAATATTAGAAGGCTGCCCAGATGAAGTTAAAACACCACAGGATGCCCATGATACTCAACGTAGTTGAGAAAGGCTGAAATTCCTAAGGAATAGGGATTTCATTCCTCATGAATTGTGTGAACAAGGTAGGCTGAAGACAGGCTGAGAATTGGCTAAGTGTTGGCCTGATTTTATCTGAATCAGTGTGAGACAATAGATAGATTGTAGGAGATTCTTGTGAGAACAATTGCATTATAATTGTTTTATGATTCCTTGTGGAATATACAATATATGATAGAGGGGTTTTGAGAAGTAAGCTTTCCCTGGGAAATTATCTGTGTTGTGGTTTGATTGATTCCTCTTTACTTCATGCGATTAGTGATTGTGTTTTATTTCCACAATTGAGTTGTAGAAGTGATTAAGTATCTAGCTTTAGTACATTGTTAGATTAGATTGAATCCATGATATACATATTTTTTGTATAATTTCTACATTGCGGGGGTGGTGAAGCATATTGAAAATATCGTAGATGGGCTATGCTGATGGAGGTATGGTAGGCCAAATGCGAGACGTGGTGGTGCATGTTTGATCTGCTTGTGAAAATGGTAGTCTGGGAAAGGGGTTTTATCGTGATATGGTAAAACTTGGCTTGATACATGATGGATGGATGAACATGACATGCTTCCCGGACTGGGGTGTTATGGCCATGGATTCATACTTTTTTATGCATGGTCTACTTGAGTGAGGGTCGCCATGGATGGTGAGGCTCTACCAACCGATGAGAATGTTTATCATGTTGAAGGTGGGGAGATGATAAAAATGGTTGGGTGTTTGGAACCTATGGTTGATTCTTGTGGAGAAATGATGTCAGGATATGCAAAGCTTCTCTAAGACTCTATCATGCTGGGGGAAGAATGATACTTGCTCTGGAACCTTCAGTGACTGGGGCAACAAGTGGTTTGTCATACTATGTAACACCTACAACTAATACCCCAAGTGAAAACATATTTTTCATTCAAATATATTGACAAATGTGTTGAATGAAAAAATGATAAGAGAGGGCAGGGCATACATGTAGGAACTGAAAAAAAATGATTTTTTCAGAGGTGTGAATGTGTTAAGCTTCCTTTGGGAATTATGAGGTGTTGATCACTGTGTTGCTTTCAATTTTGAAATTGGGCATTCTAAGCTCCCGTTATGGTCCATAAAATAATTTAGAAAGGGTGATATATAGGTCAATATGGCTCATTTCAATTCATTTGTGTTACTTGAGAGTTGTGAGGTCAGATCTTGCTACCGAGCCTTTCTTACTGTTGCGGTCAGCCTGTGTACCAGGGATTCGCGCCGTTAGTGCCAGGTAGGCCCCTACGATCGACAGGGTGCAGATAGATTGGGTTTGCATCATCATTGGTACAAATACTCTCATAGTTGCAGTGGTATCGACACCTATGACTGATGATAATATAACATGAGTCGTGGTTCCTATACACGATGATATGAATCATTATGATGTTTTGTGTCATAAAAGTTTGGTGAGGGAGGAATTTCCATCATGGTGGCTTGCATGAGAGCAAGTCGAGGTTGCTCACGAGGCATACAAAGAGTACTCACACTTTCCTGTATTTGGAAATTATGCTTGGTGCAGAGGCACCTAAATGTTTCCATTAAGGGGCAAGCCTATGTTTTGTGGTTATGGCTAATGAAAATGGTGCATGGTACCACGATACCAATCGAGTAGATGCTGTGAGAACCAACACTAATCTTTTTCCCTGAAGTGGATGCTTGGAAAGGATCAGGTGTAAGGGAAAGATTACGCTGTTTCCATCTCTGAGTTTTTGGTTTGGGGAGGTCCATCTCCTTTGGGGTGCTAAACTTAATGCTGCTCTTGCCGCTCTTAGCCTTGGGAGGTACTCACAGTTCATTGTATGGTGAAAATGTGAGCAAATCCTGCAATAGCAGTGTGTGATATTCTTTTGATTAGAGAGATGATTCTGCGGGGTAGGGGATACCATGCGAAAGTTGTTCGTGAGGTGCTTCAATTCCTTACACTGATTAACCTAGTGGTCGATTCTATCGCACAACCCGCATGTCATCCTAGACTGGACATGGGTCCTGTTAGGAAAATGCATCGCTTAGAATCACCCAATGCTTTGGTATTGATATGGGGTAGACTGCCTGGGAGAAGTCTACCTTACATTAGGTTCTCTAAGCTCTGGGCTGATTATATCCCGGCACTGCGTTTCTAATGAACGTATAATTTCGATTAGCGGGTGCGCTTGAGGGATGTAATTACAGTGCTGAGCAAGATGGTTGCATTCACATACTAGACAATAATGTCTTTATTGGGTACTCCCTTCCCTCAAGGTTGGTGATTTGATGGGATACCATCTGTGTAGTGATTCTAAGTCTGGGCATTTTGGAACCAAATGGTTACGTGTGTTGCATAATGCAATATCCATTTTTCTGAAATATTACAATCTATTCCAGAGATTGAATATAGGGGCATTTACTGTATATGTCACCTATAGAAAGGATGAGATCCAGAGGCTACCTGGCCCTCTACAGACTCTGTTTATAGATTTTTTAATATTCCTCCTACAGGAATTGCCCAAAGAATGGGGCTGCAATGATGTATGAGCATACCATGAAGAGACAACATTATTTTATGAGCTGTAAGACAAGAATATGTATGTATAGCCAAGAATGATGTTATAGCAGTAAAAGAGTACAAGTTCTTGAGGAAACAACCTCTCAAGAAAGGCAATGCAAGCCTCAACAAGACAGGTACATGAAAGTAGAAGAACACTGCTATTTCTGCATAAACCCAGGCTATGAAGACGCAGTCTATGATAGAATATTTCTGAAAAATGATGTCAATACATGAATATGACAATATATGGCTCAAATACAATAGGGGAGCAAAGCTCTATCCCTTAGAAAAAATAATACATCAATCCTCTAAAGGATTGGATGAAATATACAAAATGGAAAAAATGCGGGAGTTGCTGGGTAACTGCTGCAACTCAAAACTGGAACTGAATAGAGAAGGCTGAATATGATGAGAAATCTAAAGTAAACCCTCTCCAATGGATCTCCTAAGTGGAAGGCTGATCCTTACACTTGAGATCTCACCCTCCAATCAATCTGCAAACCCTCACTGCAGATACTCCATGAAAATAACACAGTCACTAAGAGGGACTACACAGTGAGTGGAATAGAACACTTTGGCCAAGTGCCAAGATCTGCAAATCAGCTCTCAAGATTCCAATATGATCTCCCAAAGAAAGGAAAGACTCTTTATCTGAAAAACAAGAGATGGAAGAGGTGTTGTGGAGTCTCCACTGCAACACCCTACAACACAGAGTTATGTTGATGTAGCAATAACGCTGTCTTGGAGGACGATGCTTTGGCCTTCAGCCAAGATATGTGGAAAATGAAGAACCAATCTTCAAGAGGCCTCTCAAGAAGGTGAGGAAATCCTAAACAGGAGTTTCTCGGCAATTATTGCTAAACAACAAAGAATTCTCAATGTCTGAATAGACATGAAATCATAAACATATGCATGAATAACAATGGCTCTCCTCCTCTCCATATATCACAAGTGAAGGAACTATCTCCATGGGCCCCATCCATTAGGGTTTCCTCCATAAAGGAATCTTCCCTCCTCTATCTCTGCGCTGTCCCATGTAGTGCTTTCCACCTCATACCCTGCGCTGGTTGACTTGGTCAAACCTCTTTGCAAATGTCTCTTTTCACACATGGGGGTGTGAAATCTAGTTCCATGGCTGATCCCTTTCCATACTAGAGGGATTTTACTTATGTTTTTATTATCATTGGGAATCCTTACCCAATTATTCATCTCCTAAATGAATTTAGACAAAAATTAATGTTCCAATTTATTGAAGAAAAATTTGGAACATTACAGTCCTCCCCTCCCAAATGTTGCTTGTCCTCAAGCAACTGCAAGGATAAAATTGAGAAACATACACTCAAGGCATGGAGTTAGAAATGTGATTAGGAACATCTTCCCCATGTGGATCCTCCATCCCCAAGCAATCATCCAAACAAAATGAGCCACCTCCCAACAAGGCAACTCCTGAAAATCTCCTTCCACCTCAAGCTCTGGAAATGAAGGTGGGTTGAAAATATGAACTTGGAAAGCATCATAGCTTACCCCATGCTGTCCTTCTCTCCACTCATGATAAGTGTAGAGTGTGTGCTGATCCAGGGCTGCAAAATTATTGCCCTCAAAAGGAAAAGTGAAGAAAAATCCTCCAAAGAGTTCTCCTCCAACCTTGAAGAGCAAGCTGGCCCCAAACAATCCATCCATGATGAATAGGACAAGATCATCATAGATCATCCTAATGAGAATTTTTTTGAAGGTTTCACATGATGATATAAGGTACAAAAAATGTCTCAATAGGGCACAACGTAGTTTCATCCACTGCAACTTCAGAAAATTACATGGCAAGCAATGTACAAGCTTCATCACATCTACTAATGGATAGTAAATGGCTGAATGTAACAACAATACAGGGTCAAGCACTTTCCCATGGATGTACAATGGATGATTACCAACCTCATGGCCCGCCCTAAAAGAGAACAAACATGTGGCCGTGGTGGCCATATCTCCTCCCATGCTCCCATTAGAACATGTAGTGCAGAAATTGTGAAAATTTTTCCCACTCAAAGACACATCCAACTCATGTGCCTCTCTCATAATCATGCTTCTTATACAAATATGATCTATATCAGCAAATGAAGTCATGATCAGCAATATAATGAAGATAATGCTGAAGGTTTCATGTGGTGCAAGAAGGTACCAATAGCTTCCCAAACAAGTACAACGCAGTTTTACAAGCTGCTGCTTGAGGAAAGTACACGGAAAAATGTTTCTTTCTTCATGGTTAATCATGCATGTCTTCATATGATACATGTTAAAGTGCAGCAACTGAACATACATGTGATGATAAAACATTTTCCCAAGGCCACAAAAGAGATGGCTGCCTCCATCAAGTAGATTGGCCCAATAAAACTCATGGAGCAAGGTGACAAGCTTACCCTCTTGTGAAGCAATGCACTGCATAAGAATGGTAAGAGTGTGCAAATCAATGAATGTATATACAAACTTCTCACCATATGTTGGAAATAATATGGTACATGGGTCCATGAATGAGTCCTCCATAGTGTGTTGGCATGCTATGAAGAAGAATGAACCATGTGCTGCAAGAAGATAATCCTCCTCATGTTTGGAAACCCCAGTTAAGAAGGATATGCCATAGTGATAGATGTCTCTATCATCATTTCCTCCTCTTTTTTCATCAAGTGCAACAAATATGGAATGATCCTCGGACCTGTGGGTTATGGATCCACCACACTTTCATTGGGCACACTTCATCCATAAGTCTCTGCTCCAAGGTGACAGCGCTGTGAGCTTATGCAAATAAGCCCTTGTCAATACAAAACTCTGCTCTTTGACATGCTCCTTGTAAAAGGTTCCTCTGATAATGCTGCAACAAATATGGAATACTTCCCAAGATGGAAGAGCTTCCAAATCATCAAAGACCAAGGAGATAATGCCATCTCCTCCTCCGGAAACACCATGCAAAGTATGAGAGCAATTCTGCTCTTGCTATCCCAAACAAAGCAAGAAAGTATTTTGCTGCCTCCCCATACTTCCATCATACAACTCATGTGATGAAGACATAATGAATGATATGAGTATCACATCAAAAACATGCATCCATGCTCTATGCTGCTCAATGATGCAAGTATCCATCCTCCTACTCTTAGGAAGAGTGTGTGCCAAATGATGGCCAAACTCTTTCAAGAGTAACCAGCGCAACCAAGCCTCCTGCTGCCCGGTATCATATATCTGCAAGTAGCCTCCCAGCCCCTTGCTCATCAACCACATCCACTCAATCTCTTGTGGATGCTTCCTTCTCCTCTTCATCTTGGTACTCCTCCCATGAGGGCTACCATCCTCCCAAATCAAATTCCTGTCTTTGCACTTCATGGGATTTTGAAATGCAAGCTTCTCAAGGATCAATGAGACCTTATCAAGATCCAAATAGGTGATAGAAAAAAACCTCCCATCATGATGTGTATGGCTCAAGGAATTTCCAACACAAGCATGAGAGATGTTATCCATCCTAAGATGTCCTCCATCTTCTATCTTCTCTTGTGAGAAAGGAAGAAAATCATTGCACTCCCTGGTGTGTTGAAGTGCACCTCTGATGAGATCTCTCCTTGAGACCTCCCTCTCATCAATAGTTTTCCAAAACCAATGAGGTCTTGGATCTGAAAGTAGAAATTCCTCTTTGAGCTGAGAGGAGCTCATTGAGAAGGTGTCATCTTGAAGGGAGAAAGGGTTTCTCACTGCAAGATGTCTACTATCATCCTTCAAGGCTTCAAACCCCAACGTCCAATGTGATATGCAATCCAACAAAGGCTCATGAAGATGATGGTTTATTTCCTCCTTGAAAGTTTTCATGTTGCACAGCGCAATGCAACCAAGCTACTCTATGGTAGCAATGGGATTTGACCCTTGGTCATTCAAAAGAAAATCTCCACAATTTTCAAAAGAAGTTGCTGCAACAATATATTGTGGAAATTCTTTCATACCTTGATGTGCATTTGGAACTTCTTGTAGGGCTGCAAGAGTTCCTTCGTCCAAATTGTTGGCTGCTCCAACTATCAATGCATATGGTTGCTCCTCTATGAGTGTGACAACATTATCACAAGCCTCCTCAAGGGGTGGTGTGGTCTTTTCTTCCTTTTCTCTTTCACCATCAAAGGTTTGGATCAAACCTTGGATGAACTTTGCAAAATTTTCCTCCCTTGCATGGCTTAAGTGGCTGCTCCACCAATCATTGGCTTCACCCTCCAAGTGCAGCGCTGAGATTTCAACAGCTTCTTTCTCTACTACAAGATGTAGAAAGAAAAATGCTACCAACTCTTTCACCCAAGTTCTTGCAGTAGATGACCCATCAATGTAGACAACAAAAATCTATTTCCTTTGATTTCTTTTCTGCTATATGGTCACTTCTCTTCCTTCAGTTGGATGAAATGAGGAAAATATAGAGTCTCCTTGAAAACTCTAGGTTGAGATCTGTACTCACTAAGGTAATCACTTAGAATCCGATGATCCAAGTATCTTCCTTGCCCAATGTATTCTTCTTGATGAGAATAGGAAGTGCATGGTCCTTCCTCTTCTATTTCTTCAATATTCTTGACCTCCTTGGAGAGGTCTCCTTTGGATCTATTCATAGATGAGAATAAACTCATCTTTTTCAACATTCTGATCTTCTTGGGCTTAGACTCACAGGCTGAGCCAAAAAAGTTGCTTTGATACCACTGTAATATCCCTTTTTCTGAAATATTACAATCTATTCCAGAGATTGAATACAAGGGAATTTACTGGATATGTCACCTTATAGAAATGATGAGATCCAGAGGCTACCTGGCCCTCTACAGATTTTGTAATATTCCTCCTACAGGAACTGCCCAAAGAATGGGGCTGCAATGATGTATGAGCATACCATGAAGAGACAATGTTATTTTATGAGATGTAAGACAAGAATATTTATGTATAGCCAAGAATGATGTTATAGAAGTAAAAGAGTACAAGTTCTTGAGGAAAAAACTTCTCAAGAAAGGCAATGCAAGCCTCAACAAGACAGGTACATGAAAGTAGAAGAACACTGCTATTTCTGCATAAAACTAGGCTATGAGGATGCATTATATGATATAATACTGCTACAAAATGATGTCAATACATGAATATGACAATATATGGCTCAAATACAATAGGGGAGCAAAGCTCTATTCCTTAGAAAAAATAATACATCAATCCTCTAAAGGATTGGCTAAAATATACAAAATGGCAAAAATGTCGGAGTTGCTGGGTAGCTGCTGCAACTCAAATATGGAACTGAATAGAGAAGGTTGAATATGATGAGAAATATGAAGTAAAACCTCTCCAATGGATCTCCTAAGTGGAAGGCTGATCCTTACACTTGAGATCTCACCCTCCAATCAATCTGCAAACCCTCACTATAGATACTCCATGAAAATAACGCAGTCACTAAGAGGGACTGTGCAGTGAGTGGAATAGAACACTTTGGCCAAGTGCCAAGATCTAAAAATAAGCTCTCAAGCTTCCAATTTGATCCCCCAAAGAAAGGAAAGACTCTTTCTCTGAAAAACAAGAGATGGAAGAGGTGTTGTGGAGTCTCCACTGCAACACCCTACAACACAGAGTTATGTTGCTGCATCAATAATGCTGTCTTGGAGGAGGATGCTTTGGAATTCAACCAAGATATGTGGAAAATGAATAACCAACTTTTAAGAGGCCTCTCAAGAAGGTGAGGAAATCATAAATAGGAGTTTCCCGGCAATTCTTGCTAAACAACAAAGAATGCTCAATGTCTGAATAGACATGAAATCATAAACATATGCATGAATAACAATGGCTCTCCTCCTCTCCATATATAGCAAGTGAAGGCACTCTCTCCATGGGGCCCATCCATTAGGGTTTCCTCCATAAATAAATATTCCCTCCTCTATCTCTGCGCTATCCCATGTAGTGCTTTCCACCTCATGCCCTGCACTGGTTGACTTGGTCAAACTTCTTTGCAAATGTATCTTTTCACACATGGGGGTATGAAATCTAGTTCCATGGCTGATCCCTTTCCATACTAGAGGGATTTTATTTATGTTTTTTTTATCATTGGGCCTCCTTACCTAATTATTCATCTCCTAAATGAATTTAGACAAAATTTAATGTTCCAATTTATTGAAGAAAAATTTGGAACATTACACATAATGCACAGGTTGGTCTTCTCCATGGAGGGTAATTGGGGGTGACTATGTGCCCCCCAACTGACCGCTTTTCCACTGAAATAAAGAGAATGGATCTGCTTGTAACCTCCTCTTGTGTTGTCGATATCTCCATGGATTCTGTATATGAGTCATCTCCTAGGGAGAGGCAAATTATGGTCGTGCATAAAATGAATAATGCTGAAAAAAATCGAGGGATATAATGGCAATGACGTAATGGGTGATCGCCAGAAAATATATGACTCGAATACTCGATTACGTGTAGGTCAACATGGTATACTAGGTTAATAGGATACCATCTTTGAAATAGCTCTAGGGCTGCACAATTGGCAATGAAGTGATCATGTTCTTCGCAAAGCACACAATGTTGGACAAGAGGAGGAGGGACAAACAAGAGTCTTTCTGGTGACTTCCCTGCCTCTTGGAGGTATAATATGACCCGAGGTTCTTCCCCATTTGTGTTCATGGGGGGATCCTCCTGATATTATTTTTCTAGGGCATGTAAGGCATCCCGATATCGTGACATTTCGGGGCAATGATGGGTGTAATTCCCACAATTGTTGTAGATAGTGCATGCGTGGTTGGTACACAATGATTTGCCTTGGTTTTTGGTGGTTGGTTCCTTTTTATGGGAACTTGTGACCACAAAATTTAGTTTGAATCTTAGGAGAGGTTTCAATTCATCCAATTCTAGGCAGATATTAGTAAGGTTGCCTACAATATCACACAATGCACAAGGTTGTAGTTCCCTTGGCATGATGGGGTTTTCTATCTGTTTCCCTTTTTTGTGGGTAACTTGTGTTGCTACGGGAATCTCTTTAACCAATGTCACCTCTTGATGAGGGGTGGGGGTTATTCCTGTAGATGTAATGCCAGGTGCTCCCAACATGGTTGGTGGGACCAGGTACCAGATAGGTATCGCGAATGACATGTTTGGCAATGTTACCATTACCAAGACTTGTTATGACATGAAACCAAGTGGAGGGTATAGAAATGGAATTTGGGAGATGGTGTAGGGTAGAAAATCCATGCATGTGGCCTCAGTTTCGTTACTACTAGTCTCTGTCTCCTGGTTGGTTTCGATGTTTGATGATGACATCATGCACACCGAGGCCCCTGTGATATCAGCGAATGATTCTGGTATAACAGGGGGATCTCCTAGGAATTACACAAGGATATATGACAATTTGAATTGGCCAGGGCCATATTCCTAGTGCCACATGAACGATTCTATATATGTGTGTACATAGGGTAGCACAAAATCGGTGTTCATCATGGGTTGCTTGTCATGGTATGTCAACTGGTTGACGATGATGATGCGATCCTCGTGGGGGAACATCATAATCCGAAAGATGGAGGATGATACGACAGACATGGCGTACATATAAGTCTCCCCAAGGAGTATATTGTAGTCAAGTTGAGCGTCCAAGACCTCAATATCTATAAGTACCATCTTGCCAACCAAGAAAACTGTGAAATTTTAAAAGAGACTGACGAGAGCTGAAGGGTGCCTGTCGTATGCTCTGAGTGTGATGTCAGATGGCTTTAGTTTGGGAGATCCTAACTTCTTCCAAACGCTATTTGACATGATGCATGTAGATGCACCCTCATCAATGATACATCGGTGGATAGTGATGTTCTAGACTAACATCGGTATCTGGAAGGCAACCAATGAAGGAAGATTGGGGGTGGCTTTATCTAAGTCAAAAGCCATTAGGCGTGAATCGACAAGGTCGATGGAACCTAATGTGGAAAGTAAGGCTTTCCTTTTCTTTGGGAAATATTTCAAGACCTCTAAATATGACATGGCAGTGGGAGATTGTGCTAAAATGTCCATGATGCTATAATTATGGGCTGCTTTGGAGTGGTGTCATACTTGCCTTGTTGGACCCTTAACCATTTTTGGCAGGGGTTTAATAGGTATTTTTAATATATTCAACTGTGCGGTAGGTGCACTCATGCTAGCCCTTGATGATTTCATGGCTGTTGTTTCTGGAATCATTTGGGGGTGGTTGTTGCTGTTGGGTACTAACCGCCCTTTGGTGGGGGAAGGGCTCCTGCATTACAACTGTTTTCTGTGTAGGTCCCCCTTGTCCACAGTTACCCTGAAGCTTCTTTACCTTGGGGAGTTCGAGAAATTGACGAGTGTAATGTCCATACTCACCACAAATAGCACAAGAATGGATAATATGTAGATTAACCCTCTTGTTCTTACCTTGGGAGTTATTTGGCTCCTAGTTTTGATTTCGGTTGGGGTTGCCCTCGGCTTGAGAACACGGAGGGTGTTGTTGGTTATTTCCCCCCTGTCCAGGATCTCCCTTTTGTTTATTTTTAAAATTTTTCCTTTCCACATTAGAAGGATGACTACGATTCTCTTGGTTGTAAGGCTGGCGTGGTTGGGCCTGAGAAGGTTGCACGAAGTTCACCGGTGCATTATTTTGCAGCTGTGGGTTTTATGTTGGGGAGGGGTAATATTGGAGTCCTTGGCCTTGGTTTGTATATGGTTTCTAGGGGGAGCTCTTTTGTCAGCATTCCTAGCAGCGTAGTGGGTCCCCTGCGTGGGAGGGTATGATCCTCCCTGATGATGATGGTACGACGATGCCCTATTGGTCATTTTCTACTGAGGTGCAGGATCACTCTGATGGTAGCTCGGTTGCAAGATTTTCTGGTTAGGATCAAATGAGTAACCAGGGTACGGGATACTACTTCTTAGGTGACTTTGGGTCAATGACCCTATCAACCCATCTGCAATATTCGATGCACCTAGAAATTATTTGTAAGTTTGCAAGCATGGGGTGTTAGGCAGGATGTTATAAATGTATCCTGATTGAGTGTATATCTGCTCGACCTGCTAGGATTTACTAATTTCATCCTCCTAAGAAATAGGTCCTTGGGTTGCCACGTCCTTTGAAATCTCTGCTGTGAGAGTTTTTAAGAATAGATCTAGTAAAACTCGATCATCGAGTTTGGCTTTTCATAAAATTTGACATTACTTCCATTCATGGAGATGGTCTGAGATATGGACAACTGGTGTTTGCCTAAAATGAGTCATTAACTCCATTCCTGAATCATGGTGGATGGGTAACTGGAAATACGCAAGGAATGCAATAGTGAGGGCGCTAAAGGTTCCATGCGAAGTAGAAGGCTGCTCCACATACCATTTCACGGCTGGTTTGGTTAAGGCGTGCTGAAATAGTCTTAATCGAATAGTATCATCGATAATATTGTTCATTGAACACCATAGGTGGAAATTCATTGCATGGTTTCCAGGGTCTTTCGCTTTCTTCCCTTCAAATTTTGGAATGTCCGAAGGGAGCTTCACGGGCATGGGGGGCTAATTGGAATTGTGTGCAATGGCTTCATTTGTTAACTTTGAAATATATGGGAGGTTTAAATATTCTAGGAAAGATAACTGAGTGTTGAGTGCCATTGTAGACTATGAAAACACAGGAATCTGGTTGTGTATGAGGGGTGTCTAGGTGATAGTACCCTGTGATGTACCCAACTGTGTGTTATGTTGGCTCCCAGAATGGGTAGCGCTCCTCTGCCCTTTGGGGGTTGTGGGAGGAGTGGTGTATGGTGACCCTGAGGGGGTTTGCACCGGTGTGGCATTGGGTGACCGTTGGGGGTTCCCAACTAAAGTTTCCCCAATAAAAGATGAACCAATAAGGGTGGTTGTGTGTCGTCTTTGATGCTTGAATGGCGAAATACCTAACACTCCTCCCTCTAATGGGGGGAGGTCCAAAAAACGTCTATATCAACGAGGTCCTGTTGAGTCCGTTATGGTGTCGACTCGATTTAATTTTGGAAATATTTTTTAGTTTTTATGAGAGGAGAGAGATTATTGTCAAAGAAAAATGCGATCACATACATAAAAAAAACCGAAAAATAAAAGGTAAATTTCTCCTTTATATTAATCCTATGTGATCAGTCAATCAGAAAATATGGTTTTGGTTGTTTCACGTATGATACTCAAAAATCCTAGAAGACATAATTGTCCTCACACTCAAATGTAACTGGTCCTTGCGAAGATATCTTCTGGTGGGTACTGGGGATAACGTCCCGAAAGAACTAGCGACGCCTTCCAACAACCGAATAATCAACCAAGGTAATGGAAAGAGGATCTAGTGCTGCATGCATCGTCACCTATAGGGAAGGATGCCCTAGATTTGATCACTAAAGTACTGTCATCCCATGTGAGCATTCGAATGTTGAGCTTCTTGGTATTCAACTTCCAATACCAAGCACTAGATGGGTCAGGTAGCCCCAAATAGTACCGCACGCATTAGGCCTAAGCTTAACCCCCTATGAATCAGGTCTATGTGGTGCTCGAGAATTTTGATCCGTGGGCAGATAGACGGATTTTAAGCTCCCTAAACAATCAAATTCTATGTTTCAAGAATATAAAATGACCATGGTGGCATATTGGATGCCTACCCCCTATGTTCATAACCTGAACTATTAATTATTTTGTGGCCCCTGTGGGGAGATTTTAATGAGTTAAATTGATGGTTAGTTTTGAGCCTTGGTGAAGTGATGGTAAGAGGAGGAACAAAAATCCTAACTTGTTGAAGCTTCGTGTGTGTGATGAAGTGTATTATTGCAATGTTACAGGATGTGGATATGTGATGATCCTTTACACTTTCTCCTAATTAAACTATGTTTGATTGTTCCTTTCAAAAAGTAAACAATGTGTGGATAATATGCCGCTTACAAATTTTCCTATTTAGACTAAATGTTGCACTATAGGCAGATGGAAAAATATCAAAAGAAACTGTTCATATGCATACCCAGGATCACCAAGAGGTGCAAAGGTGGTAGATATTACTTGCCTTCTTAGATACTTTGATGCTAGTCCCGAATCCTAATGAAAAATTTAAACTAAACTTAATGCAAAAATTTGAAAAAAATGGAAACTAGATAAAGATGCATGGATATGGGTCACTTAATTCCTGCTAATTACATATGTGTTTGGTGTCTATTATCACTAATTAGTTAATTCAGATAGCATGTGTGGATTTAAAAACCACTTACTTGCCTCCTAATTAAACTATGTGAATTTGTGATAATAAAAAAAATTAGAACTTCGTAATAGCTAAGCTAAAGTTTAGCTAAAAACATGTCCTAACAGTCAAGAAACACCATAAAAAAGTGATGGAAGATTTAATATGGGCTTCCAGTCACTTTACACTTGCAAAAGATGGAGAAAATCAGTGAAACAATGGCTCATTCGTTTCTGTGCAGGTTATTTTTGCATAGGCATGAGAACCTGCGTGTTTGTCTAAGCTAAACACGTGCAGTTTACTGTGCACTGAAATTTCGCTTTTCTGGAACTGAATCTCTTCACAAAGTGTGAATGGGAGAAGCTGACGAAGAGGATATATGGTCTTGTAGAAATCCTGAGCAGAAAAGAGGTTCTAGAAAACAACCACTTAGCTTAAGAGGAAAAATAAGTGGAGTCGCCAATCCTGTATTGGTGTGTTTTGTACGAGGGTGTACGAAATGCACCGGTGCTTGGTAGGGGTGATTGATATCCTACAAGAAATTTTATAGGGAAAAAATGGGTTGTTAGATGGTTAGTGAAACATCATAACATGTAGAAAAACTAGTTATAAAACATAGCATACTACAAAAGAGGAGGAAACAAGAAACAAAAAATACAAATATGACACAAGCTCAATAATGAGTAAACAAACTAATAATAACAAAGAAGAACGAATCCCATTTTATTAGATGCTGGTGGTAAAAAAGAGGTAGAACGCTAAAACACTCACAGTGAGTCCTTAGAGCTATGGAGCTCTAATAATCAAATCAAAGAGGGATCTTCCCTTAAGCTATTTGCAAGCCTATCTCTTCTCCTCAAATGAGTGATTGAATAATGGAAAACTGAAGCACTTCTTTGGAATTGAGATTTTGGATGGCCAAAAAATGAATCCCTTCACTCCTTTGCTACTTTGACAACACACTGCTGGTTTTCTCATGGGAAATTTGTCGAGCATAACAATGTGTTCTAAATTGTTCTTCTTATGGTGGTATTTTATAGGAAAAATTCAAATCTTCTTCCCTCTCTTGGTACAATTGTGGATAGTGACCCAAGAGTGGTGGTTGATTCCATTATGTGCTCACTTGAGGTCTCAAGGTGGCTCTAGGTGGTTGTCCTTGGGCGGCCTCAAGCAAAGAATCTTGTTCTTGAAGTGTGCAAAGTGGTCCCGGATGGTGACCTTCCACCATACCCAGGACTGCATGGCTTATTGAGGGATAGCTGCAGATATTTGTGCTTCTATCAAAGAAAAGGGCGTGCGAAGTGCTTTGTGCCAGTGTCTTCTGTGCGTGACTTAACAAATTTTCATTTTGACCTTAGAGAAAGTTAAATATTCCATATTATGTAATGTTTTTCCATCCTATAAATCCTTCTTCTTGACATTTCATGACGTATTTTCCTTGTCTGATTTTCCAGCGATAATAGGTGCAGTTCTCAAGGTTGGTTAGGCTTCAAGGTATATAAGTGTGCTCTGCCTTTGGAAATCTCAAGAACAAGTTTGACATCAATATTTCATGATAGGAATGAGAAGAATAAGGATCTGCAAGCTTATATGGATCCTTTCGCAATCATGGTAGAATGTAAGAGGTTGAGGAATGTGCATATTTTTCTACATGTGATAGCAAATCAACACTTGCATAATCAAGATTAAAAAAAACACCAATAATTAAACTGAAAAACAAAGAAATGCCAACAAGGAAAGCAAGATCGACAATGAAATCATGAAAGGAAATGAATAGATTCAACATGCAAAACTTACTTGTGATGCAGATTTATGAAGAGTTTCTTGATCCACATATGTGCGCCCAACCAAGATGAGAGTGATTATTCAAAGGAATGATTAACTAGGTTAATTTAAAAGAGTTTACATGAAAAACTAATTCATTCATGATCGCCACTTGTCTTCAGGTGAAATGGTTAGTTAAGGCAAGTTAATTGGGTTCCTACTCTCTAGGAGTTCGCTCACATGCAATAAAGAGGCACATGCATGCATCCAGGAAGAGCACATGTCTTCAACACGAAGGAGTGCACTCAAGGAGGGTGCAGTTGCTCAACATGGAGTGCATTCAAGGAGGGAACAGTTATTTAGCACGAAGGAGTGCACTCAACTCAAGTGCATGTCTTTATCAACATGGAGTGTGCTTTTATATTAAAGATCACTTTTCTTTATTTTATTTGATTTTATTCGATTTTGAATGTGTGTGTGGCGAAAATGCTAGTTTCAAAGTCAAGACAAGTCATAAGTTGACCTAACCATGGACTAGATAACCTAAGTGCTTCTAAGGGTTGGGTGATGAACCAACCTTAAGAAACATTGACTTAGGAGGATGCGACACTTGGATAAAACACTGAAACAACAAATTAATCATTTAAACAAAAATAAGAGGTTTGAAATGGCGGTTCACGTAGGCCCTAAAATTTACTTAGGAAAAAAATTGGAGGGTCGTTGTCGCAATGACAACATAGTCATAAGCTACTAAAAGATGAACCTAGTGGAAAGGGTAAAAAATGCAGGACAAAATGATGCAAAGTATCAACAAATGAAATAAAATATGCTACAAGATGGTGAGGATGAGGAGTATTATCTCACTAATGACGGCCTAATTAGGTTCAAAAATAGAATTTATGTTCCAAACAATGATGAATTCAAGAGACTCATAATTAAAGAGTTCCATGTCAAGCCTTATTAAATCCATTTAGGGTATCAAAATACCCTCAAGACCATTAAAATTATTGTTATTAGCGAAAATTAAAGAAATAAGTGGTTGATTTGGTGGCTAAATGCATAGAATTCCCACAAGTGAAGGTTGAATGCAAGCATCCAACAAGATTATTACAGCCTATCCCCATTCCATAATGGAGATGGGAGATAATTTTTATGGATTTCATCGAATTTTTTCCTAGAACCTCTAGGTAGCATGACACAATCATGGTGCTAATTGACAAGTTGAGAAAAGTGGCTCATTTTGTAGAACTCAAATCCACTAATTATGCTAGTGATGTGGCAAAAATATTCATAAGGGAGATTGTGAGATTGCATGGTATCCCCAAGAAAATGATGTCAGAAGGAGATGCTAATCTCACTTCGAGGTTATGGAGGGAACTACCTGTAGGTCTAGGGATCGAGTTAGAATTTAGTACAGCATATCATCAACCAACATATGGGAAAATAGAGATGAAAAATAAGATCCTCGAGGATATGTTGAGGATGTATGTAATGCATCAACCCAAGAAGTGGGAGGAGTACTTGCTGTTAGGGTCCTATATTTTATAGGATAAATTGATAAATATGTGTTGATTTTTATAAATATGTTCTAAATAATATTTCATCTTTTAAATTATTTCCAAGGAAACGAAAAAATAGAAAATAGAAAGGAAAAGAAAAAAGGGATATAAAAATATACATTTGTTAAGGAAAAAATGAAAGAAAAGAATGAAAAAAAAAACCCAAATAAGTGAGCTTGTCTAAATGCCACTTAAACAAAAAATTAAAAAAAAATGCATAAACTTAGGAAAAAAAAGAGAAATATGCTTGATATTCCAAGAGAAACATCGAAAATAAATTAAGTAAGTTTAATTAAATTAATCACACCTTTTAAGCTCAATTAATTTGTGTAATAAAGTGAGATATATTAGTTTTTTTATTAAGTTTGATTAATTAATTTAATCATGCCTTTTAAACGTGATTAAGTAATTTGTAATAAAGTTTAGGAAACGAAATTTTTTCGTTATGTGATAAGAATTGCACAAGATACAATGATGAAGATCAAACCTACTTGATCCAACGCCAGGCCAACAACTTCGGAACCCCCTAGCCTATCTGACTATTAATAAAAGGGGGGGGGGGTCTGAAAAGTGGGTTCGCCTTTCCGGTTCCTTGCTATGTGGTGCCCTCTCACGTTATTCACACCCCCCCCCCCTGAAATACGCTCATCCCGCTCCCGCAAAAAGAGTTAACCATTCAACACTTTCCACCCATTCCATCCCTTACCTACGACATATCCCCTCACTGCCACTCCCTTACTTCCATGTGTATCTCCCGCTTGGCCACACTCCCTCTATTGTTAAACTCCCCCTCCTATCGACTCCCACAAATTGCCTATCTATTATATTAACCAATGGATCCACTCTAATAACACCTAAACCACAATGGTAAACCCTTTTTATTCTATAAATTGACATTTCCTTGTTCTGGTGGCCACTCCCGCGAATTGTTATAAACTTTTAAAAAAGTGAATTTACCACAATGAAATAGTTAGCCATTTAACTTGCCACCATGACCCCAATAACCAAAACTAGGACCTATACAATGTCCATTCACCGAGATTACATGTCAGTAATTAAAAATGATCAAGCCATTGGCCTCCAAATGACCAAAATCCTAGGTAATTGTAGAAGTCCTGATCTTTTTCTTTTCACCATGGCTCCAAAAGGAAAATCCAAGAAAGCTAATAAAAACCTCATGCTACCTCCTGTTATTGACATAGACCACTTTCCCATGGTAGATCAGGAGTATAAGATACTTGAAACTAGTTGTGAATTATCTTTATGAACTTCAAAATTGGTTAAAAAAAAAATTCATTAACAAGAGTGATGAATTGGGTTTGTAGGACTCCTTCCTACCCCAATTCATATTTCCCCAAACCTATCACTTTCCTGAATTTGTGGCATGGTGCCATTCCATATATATCCCTATCCAAAGAGCCCTTGTAGCCCATAATGGTGACATTCTTTTCACCATAACCCCTCAATCAATTAATCAAATGCTACAAATTCCTAAGTCAATAAATTTAACGCTACAAAATCCAAATATTGACTCTTTGAAACCATTCTCTGAAGATTCCCTCTTGGATATTTACAAGAAACTTACCTTCCCTAATAGAGCCAAATTTTTTTATATTTTCCTACCTCAGGATGCCCAATTACCTAGGAAAAGTCCTCCATGTTCCCTGAAATGACCAAAGAAATCATCTCCATTGTTTCTTGTTTACTTGGCTATCAATCTGATCAGTGGGTTGATGAAACCATCATGGGATTTTTGTCAATTTTCTCTAAAGATTAAAACCCCTCAGTTATCTTCAACTATAGTGAGTTCTTAGCCAATGCCATTCATGAAATTTTCCTGAAACTTTCCACAAAGGAAGTTTTAATTATGCTTTATTTTTAGTGTCTTATTCCATCAAGCATACCTTTTTCAGCGTACGTTACAGAAATTGGATGAGCAAGGAAATGCCCAATATGTAATTCATTGGACTTCCTTGGTAAGGGAGCGTACCAATGAATTTACCTACAGTGACTATGTTGACCAATTTTTGTATGTATCCTCTTGCCTATTGAACAATGATATTGAACCAAGAATAGGGCCAAAGATAAAGATGTTTTAAGATCTCATTGAGTAGACTAAAACAGGTGATTGGTACTTATACCAAAACTGCACAAAAATTAGAGTCCATGGATGTGAATTTCCTCCATATAGGATACCCAAGTATGTCCCTATGAGAATATTTTAATTAGAATATATTAGAGAGATGATCAATATGGATGATCTGCATTTTTTTGCAGCTAAGAAGAAGTCTCAATTTAAAATCAAAACACAGGTTGGAACTTTTATTTGTAACACCAAGGCAACATGCAAGGAAGTTGATTTTCTCTTAAAGAAAATGAATTTTAAAATCAAATTCACCTATTCATATGACCCCTTTGGCATCATCTCAAAACTCAGAGTAGAGCAAAATACTACTCCATATACTCACACTCCAAGATCCGAGATAGAAAAATTTATGAATCAAGAGCAGTGGGAGGAAAATACATTATAGGAGGAAGAAGAGGAAGTTAAATCTACAACCACTCTAGAACCAAAAGAAAGACATGATAAAAGGAAAATGAAATATATTTATCCTTCATTCACAGAGATAGGACAAAAATATTTCTTAATCTATAAGAAGAAGCAAAAGACCAATCCAACATCATATTTCCTAGATGAATATGATACACAATCTACCATATTTATAATAGGTTCTTATGCTTCTATTTTTCCAAGAACTAAATATATTTTTAAAGAATCTCCATCCTCCTCAGTCTCTCAAGAGCCTTTAGATGCATCTCAAACAAAAAAATTGGTTCATGACGAGGTTGAACCATACAGTTTTTTCAAGTACAAAGAAATTAAGAAGAAAAAGGAGATGCTTAAGGCTACCACCTATTCTCAATTCTGGAAACAGACAACAACCTCCTGGAATAGGATTCTCTATGCCTTTGACACAGAGAAAGGACATATGTAGATTGTATTCCTCCAAGCAGCAGTTCATATTCCCAAAACTATAAATAACTACAAGAAGTCTGCCTATTTTCTTGACACTGATCAAATACATCTCATTGATCAAATGGACCTTTGTAAATAAATAGGTGATATGTTGTATTCAAATTTGACAAAAAAGGCAATGACAACTTCCAAATTGCAAACTTTAGTCAACAACATCCAATCTCAGTTGAAACTTGAAAATATATCCTCTTTGGTTAAAGATACAAATATTAAATCATTGGATGATCTAGTGATAAAATTAGGATATGACCCTAAATATGTAAAGATTGCAGAAGAAATTGTTAAGAGGAAGAATGAAAACATTGCAGCATTAATGAAGCAACTCAAGCTTCCATCCACTGAAGATCCTCAAGAAAAAGAAGTTGGACACTTAGTAAAAGATAAAGAAGACATGTTCAAGATCATCATTGAACAAAATGTACAAATTAAACAAATGGAGGTTGAGATGGAGAAATTTTTGAAGGAAAAGGAAGAGTCCTCTCAACTAGTAGTTATTCCACTCACAACAACCTCTATTGGTGGTATATTTCTCATTGCAGGTACATCAACAATAGAAGCATCCACTTCAGCAGCCATCACAACAAGGGTACAATCTAAATATGTGTTAATAGAATTGATAAAATCCATATTATACATGTCCATCAAAGGGAAAGAATTTGAAAATTTGAAAGCTCATCTTAAAACCCTTCAAGAACAAAAATTGAATATTGATAATACATATGTTGTAGAGCTTCAAAAGAGTCGCAGATTGAATCAGAGGATTCAACATCTAGAGGATGAGTCTATTATGGCTCAAACAATGGCACCAGATAATGAAACCATATGGATTGAAATAAATGAAGAAATCACTGAGATTTGGCCCTATATTGAGATAATTTTTTAGCATGAGGAACTAGTACAATGATCAAAGGAGATCGTTGCAAAGGTAAAGGACAATTCGGGAGAAATGCTAGGTGAAGCCAAT
This sequence comes from Pinus albicaulis, assembly GCA_034641835.2. Lineage (NCBI taxonomy): Eukaryota > Viridiplantae > Streptophyta > Pinopsida > Pinales > Pinaceae > Pinus > Pinus albicaulis. Next base: position 207,666,324 of record CM076580.1, read on the forward strand.
ACATTGATAAAGGTCCTAAATTAAAAATTTAAGGATGAATTAGAAGAAGTTGAAATCACAGACAGGACAGAAACCATCCTTGATGTTAAAAGGGTCCTTACCAAAAAGAATTTAATGTTTCAGCTAGAAAATAAATGCCATAACTTGGAGGCCAACATTCAGAAATTTCATAGAAAATTAAATGTGTTGCATCAAAAGGGGTTGCCAGGGATAAAAGGAATTGGAGACAAATTAGTTAAACTAGAGGATTATGAATAGAAATTGTACACCATAGCCAAGGACAATCAAAACTTTCCACTATCAAAGGAACAATTACAGGAAAAGCCTTCATGGAGGGTTTGAAATTCGACATGCTCATTAAGCATGAAATAAAACATTTTTTCCTAGTCAAACCAACTTTTCATAAATATACTGAGGTGGATGAAACTTACAGGAAATTAGCTAAATTCTCCATCCTAGATGAGAATAGATGGGATAAGTTGTGTATAATTTTGGAGTAAAAGGAAATTTTACATTTTCAGCAACAGAGCATCAGTTTTTAAGGCCTAGTCATCACCAACAAGCCTCGAAGATAGTGCCAACAGCTTCAACAGTTTTTGTTACCCTATAATTTTGTACTATTTTTATAAAAAAAAATTAAGATATTTTGTAGTAAATATTTATGTTTTCAATCAAGATATTTTGGTTAAGAATTTTATAAATACTTCAAAATTCAAAGTATTATGGTTTGGGACTTGTATGAAGAAATTTTTTTTTTTGATGTAAAGATTTTCACTGAGCTAAAGGTGATCATTTTCAGTAATACAAAAATTTGTTCCATGATTCATGTGTCAGACGAATTGGTGATGTTTTTTTCTCTTGTAAAATTGTAATTTTCCTTGTTTTTCCATATGTTTTCCTGTCTTTATTGTTTACAAAAGATTAAGGGTTGAAATTTTTTAAATACACTTTGTTATGGCTGATAAACAATATCTGTGTTTCCAAACTAAGATTAAATATAAAATTCATTCTAAAATTCTCTATGTTTAATTGAATCTAAATGTTTTCTCCAATTCACTCCACAATGCTCCAAAAGATCCAATAGTCTGCCTAGTACTACACTTTGTCTGTTATTTTTTCAGATGATTTACTTAAGGTTTATGACTCCATTTCCCAATGGCTTATTCTTGAAGTTTCAACCAAATATTTCAAAAATCAACCTCTGAACTAAATAACTAGCCTAATATCTTTAATCAAAAAATCTAAATCATATAGAGATATCCCTCTCTGAGTTTAGAAGGGATAACTTCTAAGCTTACAAGTGGTTTTGTGGTTACCTCTAGGTTTCTCTCATAGCCTTGGGGAATTATAGAGTGCTAACACTTGCCACTTTTAGAGTTTTCATACAATAATGGATACCAAGAATCCATCAAGATGAGTCCATTTGAGGCATTTTATGGGAGGATTCACATTACTCCTATCAGATGGAATGAACCAATGAAAGAGTCCTTATTGGTCCTAATATGATCAATGAAATGGAGAAACAAATTTGAATCATCAAGTAGAATCTAAAAGTGGCACAAGTTAGGTAGAAAAGTTATGCATATTAGCATAGGGTGCATAAAGAGTTCCACGTTGGGGAACATGTTTATTTGAGATAAATCCCAAAAAGATATTCTTAAAAAGTCAGAACAAAGCAAGTGGCACCAAAAATATTATGGGCCTTTTGATATCCTTGAGAGGAATGGACCAGTGACCTACAGGTTGGCTTTACGTCCATCGGTTAAAGTTCATGATGCTTTCCATGTTTCTTTTCTTAAAATATATGTACACTATTCCAATCATGTGATTTATTTTTCTATGGTACAATTGGAAACAAAAGGAGAGTTCTATCTAGATAAATTGTGCATTATAGACCAAAGGAGTCTCATGATTCAGAATCAAGCCATGTAGCAATTCAAAGTGTAGTGGAGGCACTTTGAGCCATATGAAGACACTTAAAAAATGGTTGACTCCATGAGAGCAACATACCCATTTTTCTTTGTTAGATGAGGCAATGCGTGTGTATTTGTAAATATTGTATAGAGTTGTATGTATATAGGTCCATAAAATAGTATGTGTTTTATTTTATTTCCCTATGTTTCATATGAGAAAAATAACATCAAGGGCAGTGTTCTATCAAGGGGGAGGGGTTTGTGACAACCCCAAACCAGGTTTCCTCATAAAAATGCAATGTAAGGATTTTTATAAAAATATATTAAAATGGTTGAGTGTAAGGGGACACATTGTTCCAAAGCTAAGGTGGTGGCTTTCTTGGGATAGGGAAGATTTCCTTATGTTGGAAATATGGACTTTTGGGACAACCATTAAAGGCTGGCTAGTGCACGTTTTAATGGATGGGTTCCTAAATTAAAATGGTTTGCAAGGAAAATTACAACAACCCATGTGCTTTAGAACCTCTACAAGGTTTAAAGTATGAAAAACATTATGATACTAGATACCTCTGCAAGGCAGCAAGGATGAAAAATAAATTCATGTGCAACAAGGAAAATAACTATTAATTTTAGATAAAAATGGTATGTTCTATGCTTGCAACAATTACTTCAATGTACTTTTATTATCCCAATGATAATTTCCAATTTAGTTTCCAATAAATATCACATAACCATTTATTCACATTGACAATAATTGTATATAAAACATAAATACTAAAATGTAGAAGACAACCCAAGGCAAGAGAACACCAAAATTTTGGCTAATTCAAGGGACAAACCCCATAAGCGGGCAACCCTTAATCCTTCTTCTTATGTATTATCAATTGTTTAGCATAATAGAGAATCTAATAATGTGCAATGATGAAGTCAAATTCAAAGTTTAATTGACAATAAATTGATCCAATACATTATCCAAAACAGCCTTGTCAAAACAACAGTATTCTACTTCGTGTTAACAAAATTCAAACAACCCTAACTAGAAATTTAACGGTGGTCAATGTAAAAACAGACAGTCTACTCTGATCTTGGTCAAACATAGTCAAATTCGGCCTTCCTTTCTGCTCAAAGTAAGCCCAAAATAGTAAGCAAAACAATAGTCAAACTTGGTCAAACTGAAGTCATCCATGTAGTCAAACATGCCTGTGGTCAACACAGGTCAAAGTGCCCAGAAATACTCATTTTTTGTGTCAGTCAATGCATCCTAGTCAAATATAAATATTCCTCCAAAAATAGCAGTTAAATTTGGTGAAGAGAGCCTCGGTCAACGTTGGCCAAACTTCAACTGAAACATAAAAGTCAATGGTAGTCAAAGGAACCTCCTGAAATCCGCACATGTGAGAGAAATAGGCTGCCTAAAAATTGTACGACCCAAACATATGAGGAGAGATAAGATTTGATGAGTTGTGATGATGCCAAATGAAGTTTGAGGTCACTCTTATTTATATGAGTCAATGAGGGTCAAAATACATGTCTCTTGGGCTTCATGAGCCTACATGATGGTGTAGTTGACCTTGAAAATTTGAACATATGTGGGCTTCACTTCAAAAATGTATTTCTCCTTGTCCAATTTAAGTGAATTTTAGGTCACTTTTTGTCCTCTTTAAAAGTTGAATTCAATGCAATAATTATCTCCATTAAATGAGTTGTCAAAAGTGGAATTTGGCCCTAGTTGCACAATTTAAAACTCCCTCTCAACTAGGGAGGATTCCATATACCAATATATGACCATTGATCATCATGCCATCATGCCATCATGTACCATCTCTGCATTTCCTCTCATCTCTGTTGAAGATTGATATGGATACTAAGAAGGATTTCGAGAGTGAGTTACAAGACATTGCCACTCTCCATTAACAAAAGCCAGTCCGCATAACCAGGGGTAGAACCCCAATTAGAATTGATCTTGTCTAATCAAGTTTTTGAACATCATGCATCCTAGAAATATGTAGTATTACAGTATATGATGTGTCCATCTGTAGTGCTATGGTCCCTAACCTTTTTTCCCAACTCATTGGAAAAATGAGAGGTACTTCCCAAGAGTCCCAAATTGCAAGGGTAGGATGTATGTTGGGGCATCCACACGAGAAGGTGAACCACTCATCTTGCTCATATGCCATAGGAGAAGGTGAAATACTCATCATATGCATATATCATCAACCACAGGGGAAGGTGAGCCACTCACCCTGTACATAGTGTACCTATTGGGGAAGATGAACCACTCACCCTATGGTGGCACATAGCTCCAAGAAGTGCCCCGTGACCCCAAGAGTTCACATAGCTCAATGTACAACTTAAGTGGGACCCTCATGGGAGGGTCCTTCCATGAATCCCATGCTATCTCTGAAGGAAATGAAATTGAACTTACCAAGATGATTTCTGAAGATGTCAGCAACCTGTTCATCTGTTTTGATGTGTTGGAGCCTTATTGCTCCATGTTGTACCATATCCCAGATAAAGTGGTACCTAATATCAATATGCTTGGAGTGATCATGGAACATGGGATTCTCTGAAATGTGAATCCCAATCTAGTTATCGAAATAGATAATGGTGGTGAATCCAACACATGCTCAAATAACTCACTAAAGAGCTTCCTCAACAAAATAGCTTCACAACAAGCCATACTAGCAGCAATATATATTATGACTTGGTGATGCTTAGATAAACTCGACGTAAGGTTTTCCATCATCCAAGAATGGAAGTATCCGTTAAATACCGTATTTTCCACTAGTTGTATAAGGACTATGAAGTTTGGTTCTGATTTCTAAAAAACAACACTTTTCGAACATTGTGAGTTTTAGAAATCTCAACGCATTCATTATCCTTATAGAAATTTTTTCACTATTATATCACCAATATTTCATGGCCACTCGCTACCCTAAAAAAGACTCCTTATGGGCTTGTGCCACTCATCTCCATCCTTTTTTTCCTGCCTGTGACATCATTACTTTGTTTTTCCGTTTCCCATAACTCCACTTTCCCTCTAGGGTTTCTCATAGCCTACTTGTTCCCATATTCTCTAGGTTCCTCAAGCATTGATGGTCTCAAAACTATCTCTGTAGGATCTTTAGATAGATCAAGTACATTGGATTTTGGATCTTCAATACAACACTTTGAAAAATACTTTGTTTTAACTTGAAGCCTCCAAGCCTATTTTCAGTCAAGATCATGGTCAAAAAACCCCCCCACTAGGTCAATTAGGGTTTCACATGTCTTAAGGTCATCATTGGTGTTTCAGACACTCTTCTCCTTTGATAAGAAGCTGGCATAGATGTGATAGAAGGTCAACACATAATTACAAAATCAAAACCTAAAGAGTTTCAAAGAAAAACTATCCATTTTAGTTTCAGAGTTTGAACACGAGGAAAATGTTAAGATTTTAACACTTCTGCAGCAGTGTTAAGAGGTCCATCAACTGAAGGAATTGATAAGGTAGATGGTCTGGTCCTAAATGAAGACAACTTACAACAGAAGAAAGAGAACCACTTGGTCTTGAGGAAACTAGGGTTTTTAAGCTTGATGGCCCAAGTAGAGTGCCAAACAACGATTAATTGTAGAAAATGACATGGAGGAATCAAACAAGGCCAATTTCACTTCAAATTGCGTTTCTAACCAAACAAAGATGAATTTGAAAAATTCGAGAGAGATTTTTTTCTATCATAGGTGCAAGAAGAAAAACCTCCTTCATATTTTACACAAGTATCATGGTTTGGGAGCAATGTCAAAAATACAAGTGTCATGAGAGAATTGCTGCACTTGCGGAGTGACCTTGGGAAAGTCAGGTCTTCTCATAGATAAAGTGTCCAAATTACTTTTATGATGGGTCAAATGACCACCATACTAGAATATCTTTCCAATGATCTATCATGAGCTAAATTTTCAGTTGGGGAAGGCCTCCAAAAGTTTCCTGCACCATCATTCAGAACGTTTTGTCTGGGCCTTGGGAGAACAGTTTTTGGGAAATTAAAATGGAGTCCATTCTGAAAAATAAAGGTATTTTTCGAAAATATATAGGAGAATATTTCTAACGAGCTATCATGGGAGCTCACTTGGACACCGGAAGGCCTCCAAAATCTCGCCCAGCAAAATGCAATGGTTTCCCCGTTGTTGAAGTGTGCGCTCTTTTTTGGGGCACCCAATGGAGGAATGGCTTAAATTTTCATGTTCATCTTGCTAAGGAAATCACTCACAGAAAATTTTAGCTCATTTAGAGTAAAATGGGTCCTCCAAAAGTGCAAAAAACATGTAAAAAATCAACTTTCTGCCCTATTTTCAAAGATCAAGTACCAGGCTCCTGCTGCTACTTCCTTTGGAGAATGTGCTTTTGAGCAGGTAAATGGACTCCAATCAGGAAACTGGGAAGGTATTTTTGAAACTCATACTGAACGAGCATTTCCAATGAGCTATCATGGAGCTCATTTGGACACCAGGAAGGCCTCCAAATCTCAGCTACAAAACAAGCAATTTTTCCCGAGTGCATGCAATCGCACCCTTGGACCTCAATGTTGCGCCCTTGTCTGCAAAGTCAACAAAACACACATATTCATTGAAAATGATATTTTTGAGGAATTTTTAGGCAAATCACTTCTAGTTAGCTCAAAATTTATTTTTCAAGTTATTTTGCATTTATTAGCTTATATATTTTGTGCCTTGGGCTTTGCATGGTCTCTTTGGACAAAAATTCCATTTATGATGTATTAATGACATTTTGGAAACCCTAGTTAGGGTTTTGGTCCTCCTTGCTGGTTAAATACAGCATTGAGGCCTCATTGTACATGTTGGTTGATTATTGAGAAGAATATCGTAGACTTGAAGATTGGAGAGAAATTGGCTTTGGATTTTGTGGATGTCTTGATGTGCATGACAATGGAGCAAGCTCACTTGCAGGATTCATGAACATAGTTAATGGTGATGTGTTTCTTATTTAGTGCTTGTTTTCTTATCTTATCATTTTGTTTCATCTTTTTCATGCTGTAAGACAAAAAATTTAGGCTAAGAAATGTTTTTTAGAGGCACCTTAGCTCTGTCTACTTTATATTGCTTATATGTTTTCCTCTGCTAGGTCAGATTAGAGAATCCTTAAATTCTCTCGAGTTCCACTTATGCTTGTTTATCTTAAATATGATTTGATGAATTCAATGTCAAAGTATTTCAAGGTTATCCCTACTCTTTGATGTAACTTAAACATTGTTTTTAAGGTCTTTGCTTTGAATTATTGCTGATTAGGTTTAGCTAAAGAGGTTTATGATTTGTCATGCCCTTTTGTTCATCTTAAATGGTTGCTTTGGAGGTCTTTGTAGTTTGATTAAGGAAATTAGGAGTTCCCTTCTCTTTGATCATTACTATATGTTATCTTAAATTTTTTCTTAGCTTGAAGGTGAAATCACTAGAAAACTTACAAGTTTCTTGCTTTCTATGATTCACTGGATTGTTGTCTTAAATGTTTACTTGGTAGGGTTTGGTTAAAGAAGCTTATGGTATGCCCTGTCTTTGGTTATTTATTTATGCTTAGTAATCTTAAAGGCCATTCTTGTTAAATTATTTGTTGAAGGATTCTTAACTTCCCTTTTGCACCTACTATGTTCACAATTTAATGTTCACTTCATTCACATAAGATCTTAGATCCATTTGGCTTTGTTATACTTGCCCTGTGATATACCCTTGACCTATTGTGATAATTTTCAAGACCTTTTTCAGACTCCATAGCCCAATGGTTTAAACCTCTCTCACTCTATCTATTCTACTTAATAACCTACCCAACCAAACAAAAAAACAAACCTTAATCTTTATAACTAGCCTAAAATCAAAACCCTAAAATCAATCATGCTCATATCTTTCATACAAATATAGAGAGAGCCCTCTCTGAGTCCAAGAAGGTTGGGTCCTAAGACTCCAAATACTAAGCTGAGTATTACCTCAGATATTTGGTCTTCGCCAATCTAACAACTACAGACCCCCAACAGATCTGAAAGAGAAGAAACATCCTGACGTGCTCTTTCTATCCACCACACTTCCAGTGTAGTCAACATTAGAATATCCATGTAGCCTCACATTCCAAGCAATGTAGCTCAATCCATAGTTGATAGAGCCACAAATATATATTAAGATATTATTTTCAGCAACCCAATGAATGTGATGAGGCTCAAGAACATCAGGGCCCCCACAAGTTGTCTATATTCAAAAGGATTTTCCAATTCAATACCAACAACACTTCCACATAGATTCTTGAAGTTTAGTTCCATCGAAGTAGTCATGGACTTGCATTCCACCATACCACATCTTTCTAATAGCTTCCAAATGTATTTTCCTTGAGAAAGTAAAACCTCCCATAAATTTTTTCTAGACTGCCAAACCTAGGAGGTAATGCATCGTCCTAGGTTCTTCATCTTGAATTCAGAATTCAACTCCTTTTTCATTTTTATTTGAGAGGGTCCACACTAGTAAGACAAAGATCATCAACATAAGGCCCAAAATAAGTGGTATTTCCTTTTCAACCCTAAATAATAGATTTGGATCACCATAGCTCCTTGTAATCCCAGTGTCATAAGATAGATATCAATACTCTCATACCAAGCCCTTGGGGATTACTTTAACCCATAGAGGTATTTATTCAATGTGCATACATGTGTCCTTCGATCTTGTACTTCAAATCCTTATGTTTTTTCCCAATATAATTCCTCCTTAAGTGAGCTATGAAATAAGTAAGTCTTAACGTCCATTTGATGTAGGATCCACCCTTGACTTGCAGCGAGAGAAACTATAGATCAGATAATGGTATATTGAGAAATTGGTGCAAATATTTCATCATATTCCACTCCCTTTTGAGAGAAGCCACAAGATACGAACCTTGGCTTATACTTCTCATCACTTCCATCAACTCCATGTTTTATCTTGTAGATCCATTTAGAAGTGACCACAGACTTGTCCATGGGTCTAGGCAACACGTCCCAGACATCATTATTCGTGATTGATTTGTATTCCTAATTCATCGCATATTTCCATAATTGGTGATTTACATCTTCTTCAAATGTGCAAGGTTCTATTTGAATAATAGTACTCATGGAAACCAAGTACCCTTGATACCTATTAGGATTCTTACTTTCTTGAAACGTCCCTTTTAGAGCAGTATTATTTTCAACGTCTTGAAGTGTATCCTTGAGCCATAGAGGTCTTTTCCTTGAGGTAGAGAGATCACTAGGAGGAGGATCAAGAGGATCCATCAAGCCATCAACACCAATAATAGGCTCATCCATCAGAGGTTATTCTTGTTTTTCGGCAACATCATCATCGTCCTTCCTTGAGATGGGGAGACATTTAGCTTTCCTGAGGGTATTTTCTTCATCAAAGGTACCATTTATGCTTTCTTCCAAATATCTTTGACTAGGTACATAAATTATACATGTCTTTGAAATTTCACTGTAACTAATGAATATACCATTCTTCCCATAAGCTTCCAACTTATTCCTTGTATATTTAGGCACATTAAAATACACGGGACATCCAAATATTATAAAATGAGAAACATAGATTTCTTACTAGTGAAAACTTATTCGACTGTCTTGAAATCCAAATCTTGATGAAGGGTTCTATTTTGAACATATAGAACATTTTTGGCATCTTCTCCCCATAGGAATTTCTGTAGAAATTAATCATAGATCATGGCATGGGTGGCTTCCATGTTTTTCTATTATTCCTTTCAGCAACACAATTTTTCTCAGGAGTGTATGGAAAAATTATCTCCCTATTAATGCTAATGTCTCTATAAAATTTATTGAAATCATATTTGTTTCCATTGCCATTCCTCAACGTGATCTTCTTCCCTGTTAGATTCTCCACCCATTCCTTGAAAGAAAGAAATGAGTTGAACACTTCATCCTTATTATTCAAAAATAAATCCATGTTTTGCATGAGAAGTCATCAAAAAATATTGCATAGCATAAGTATCCTCTTAATGAAGTTAAGGGCAATATATCAGACAAGTAAGTATGGACAAATTGAAGAATATCAATTGTATTTATGTCACTAGAATGGAATGGTCCCTTTGTATGTTTCCCAACTGCACAACCCTGAAAAAATCCTTCATGGTTCATGTTAAACTCGAGCATCTCTGTGACCATGTTCCTTACCCTAGGTAAGTATTTTTAATGTAAGTGGGAAAATCTCTGGTTCCATAGCTCACATTGAAGAGAAGTATCACTTATCAAATATCCCAAAGGAATTATACCAACTTGATAGAGACCATCAATCCTAAATCCAAGAATGAATGCATATTTATGGTTTCTATACCAAATACATACATTTACATCAATGAATGCTACCTTGAAGCCTTCGTCTTCCAACACATAAATAGACACTAGGTTCTTCTTCAAGTCGGGCACATACACACTTCTCATAGATGAATGGCTAGACCATGATTCAAGTAAAGAGTGATAATCCTATCCATTTCACGGGGTAGGTAGAATTATCTCCCAATATAATATTAAGATTAGTTTTCTTATCACTAAATTTGAGTGGGCCTCCCCATCCAAAGGAATTTCCTTTGGAGGTCTACCTATCACCAACCAATGATCCAAAGCATCTTGAGGAGAGTAAGTAGATAGAGAAGAACACAGACAAACTCATCTTTTTTTTCACAACATTGTTTTCACTTTCACCTGAATTTCTTGTCCCTCCTGAGGTCGATTATTTTCACGATTTACCGATCAGAAAATGAAGTAAAATTAGTTGTACCCACTCCGTCACTATTCCTACACAGTGAATGTCAAGAGGCTGACAGTCAAGAGGCATCAGAAAAACGTGGTTTACCATACCATCGCAGTTCCGACGCAATTAAAAAGTGTCGCACTATCGATACTTTTTCCGTCGCTTCCAAACAAGCGTCACTCTTCCGACGTTTCCCAATCCGTCGCACTTCCGACCTTTGTAAATTGTTGCACTTCCGACAAAATGTGGTTCGAAGTTTTGTACGTCACTCTTCCAATGTTTGTAAACTGTCACAATTACGATGAAATGTCGTCCAACATTTTGAACGTCGCTCTTCCGATGTTTGTAAAATGTCGCAATTCCGATGCAATGTGGTCCGACGTTTTGGACGTCGCTCTTCCGACGGTTGTAAACTGTCACAATTCCGATGGAATGTGGTCCGAAGTTTTGAATGCCGTTTCTTCGACGTTTTAAACTCGTCGCAATTCTCACGAAATGTCTGATGCTGAACCGTCGTCGTCCGACGTTTTTATACCGTCACTCTTCCGACGTTAAACCGGTCGTACCCACGTTACAAGGCGTTTTCGTATACCGAGACACGGTTCACCGTAAGAAAAAATGAAACTTAAAATAGGACAAGAATCTCCAATATTTGTTATGAACGGTATACCCACCGACCGTAATATTATTAATAACCACCATAAATAACGCTTCGACTATAAACAATCATTTTTTTTTTCACAAGAGAAAAAACGTTGTTTTGAATATATTATGAAGTAAAACAGTCCATGAAGTCATTACATTTTCACATCTGAAGATTGGAACCCAAATATCCATCCAGAAAAGTGGAAGTCCCACCCCAGACAATGATAGAAAAATACCCCATGTCACATACAGGGACATGATATAAAACCCAGTAACGGTCCACATGGAGATTATCTACAAATCCGAGAAAGCATCCAAATATGCCCGAGGCATCTATAAGAAAGTGAAATAGCAGTATGTAGAATAGTAAAGCAACAGATAGAGTACCGACGTCCATTGTTCCAAATACAAATTAAAGTATCCAAAATCCTTGAACAAAGAAAAACGCTAATCATGTGAGGAGTGTGATATGTCCAAAATATAAAAATACCATCAGACCATATCAATAAACCAAGAACATAGACTAGCATCGCTAGTTTTGAAGGTAGAGTGATAAACATTAATCATTTTTTTTTCACAAGAGAAAAAACGCTGTTTTGAATATATTAAATGAAGTAAAACAATCCATGAAGTCATTACATTTTCACATCTGAAGATTGGAACCCAAATATCCATCCAGAAAAGTGGAAGTCCCACCCCAGACAATGATAGAAAAATACCCCATGTCACATACATGGACTTGATATAAAACCCAGTAACGGTCCACATGGAGATTATCGACAATCTGAGAAAGCATCCAAATATGCCCAAGGCATCTATAAGAAATTGAAATAGCAGTATGTAGAATAGTAAAGCAACAGATAGAGTACCGACGTCCATTGTTCCAAATACAAATTAAAGTACCCAAAATCCTTGAACAGAGAAAAACGCTAATCATGTGAGGAGTGTGATATGTCCAAATATAAAAAGACCATCAGACCATATCAATAAACTAGCAACATAGACCAGCATAGCTAGTTTTGAAGGCAGAGTGATAAACATTAATCATTTTTTTTTCACAAGAGAAAAAACGTTGTTTTGAATATATTATATGAAGTAAAACAGTCCATGAAGTCATTACATTTTCACATCCGAAGATTGGAACCCAAATATCCATCCAGAAAAGTGGAAGTCCCACCCCAGACAATGATAGAAAAATACCCCATGTCACATACAGGGACATGATATAAAACCTAGTAACGGTCCACATGGAGATTATTGACAAATCTAAGAAAGCATCCAAATATGCCTGAGGCATCTATAAGAAAGTGAAATAGCAGTATGTAGAATAGTAAAGCAACAGATAGAGTACCGACGTCCATTGTTTCAAATACAAATTAAAGTACCCAAAATCCTTGAACAAAGAAAAACGCTAATCATGTGAGGAGTGTGATATGTCCAAAATATAAAAAGACCATCAGACCATATCAATAAACCAACATCACTAGTTTTGAAGGCAGAGTGATAACCTGTCAACACATAAAATAGTATCATAAAGCAGATACAGGAAATGTGCAGAGACATGTACTATTGATATACGCCTCACACAAAAAGCATCCATGATAGAGCAAAAATATGTATAAACCCAGGGTCGATTGTATGTTCTGGCTCACTTGTTCCCGGAAATAAAAACCATCTGCAGAAACCCAGGCTCACTTGTAATATCAGGCTCGCTTGATTCCAAAATTGGTAACCATCTGTTGCATCCGAGATGTAAGGTTCAGGCTCGCTTGTTTCCATTAGTATCCCGCTACAGCATCCACCCTGTTCATAGCAAAAAGGTTCCTGTAGATATACAGAGAAAGAGTATAATATGTAGACCATATAAACATGGCTCTGTATTTCAAAAAACAGGTTTAAAATAGAAACAGGGCAACATTATTTTTTCTAAGTAAAGTTAATCTATTAACAGTGGGAATAAAATTACACCGAAGTCAAAATCATTGCCCAGACTCATGGCAAATTTGTCATCAAAAAATCAAAAAATTAAGAAGACTGCCCTCATACGGGGAAACCAGTCTTGAACATTTAATTTACATAATTCAAAAATATTACAAAGGTCCAGCACAGTAAAATAATCTAAAAGCAGCCCAATTAAGTGGGCCGCGAAGCAAGAAAAACAAATTAACCAAACTACTCCTTCGGCTCCTCGACGATTCGGCACCATCCTTCGGAAGGTCCAGGATCGCTAGGTGCTACCTCCACAGTCATGCCACCACTCCCCTCCTGAAGGCCCGAATGCTGGCTGGCTTTTTCTGAGCTCAGACCCGCCGGACGGGTGCATTGTTCTTCCATTTGGGCCTCCTCACGGAAAACCACAGTAATTGAAGCTGTGATTCGTGGGTGGTTCAGAGAGAAATTAAAGGAAAAAAGCGCAGTGCGCGTCGTGGGAGAAGGTGAAGCGGTGGGGAAATGAGGAGCAAGGGAGCCCATACGGTGGCCAGATCCTAGAACCCGACCCCGCCCACTTCTAGTATCTGGATAGTGACCTGCGTGATAATCACTGGACTGGGAAGACGACTCGGTGGAGGGGTTGGAGGGAGCGCGCAGGGGTTGACCTCTAGTGCTCCCCCTGCGGCAACGCATCCTTTGACGCAGGCGAGGCATGGGTGTAGTCTCAGCAGTGGGCACAAGAGGAGATGGAGAAGCAGAATTCCAAGAAACAGAGGAAGACAACAAGAGACAAGGACCCTCGATCGAGGCATACCCGATACGCAATAGTTGTCTAAGCACAACACCGTCACTCCTTCCTGTCACAAAGAGCAGCAAAATAACCCAGCAACCGGCTCGTCTGAAAAACCATAGCGAAATGCCATTTTATCGACCTGACTGCAATGCAATCGAAGGACGCCCGTCATAATTAATCTCTGATACCAGTCTTGAACATTTAATTTACAGAATTCAAAAATATTACAAAGGTCCAACACAGTAAAATAATCTAAAAGCAGCCCAATTAAGTGGGCCGCGAAGCAAGAAAAACAAATTAACCAAACTACTCCTCCGGCTCCTCGACGATTCGGCACCATCCTTCGGAAGGTCCAGGATCGCTAGGTGCTACCTCCACATTCATGCCACGGCTCCCCTCCTGAAGGCCTCGATCATACGACTTTTCCTGAGCTCCCGACTGGGCCGGATGGGTGCATTTTTCCTCCATTTGAGCTTCCTCACAAAAACCACAATGACCTGCCGTGACTGTGGCTGCTGAGAGCACCAGTTGAAAATTCATGCAATGCCGGTGGGAGAAGGTGAACTAGCGGTGGGGAAACGAGAAAGGGGAATCCATACTAGCACAGGATCTCACAACCCTGACCCCCGCCTCACTCCTCATATTATTCTGATACACTGCGTAATAATCATTGGACCGGCCAAGTCGACTTTGTTGAGGGGGCGGGAGGGAGCGCGCATGGGTTGACCTCAGTGTCTCCGCGGCAATGCATACTTTGACGCAGCGAGGCATGGGTGCACACACTCAGTAGTGGGCACAAGAGACGGAGAAGAAGAATTCCAAGAAACAGAGGAAGACAGACACGGACCAGACCGAGAGAAATGCAGATATGCAGCAAGGTCTACGCAACAGTTCAGCTGGCCACTTCTCCTTCTCGTCACAGTGAGCAGGCAGTGTAACCAACAACTGGCTCGTTTGAAAAACCATAGCGAAATGTCATTTTATCGACCCGATTGCAATGCAATCGAAGGACGCCCGTCATAATTAATCTCTGATCATTAATGAGAGCCAAAGGCCGGATCATATTGGAGCATGTGGAATCGCTAACATGAGTGGAGGTACGATCTTGAACAGTGTTAAAACTTAATGCGATTAGATGTAAAAACCTTGGAACTTAATTGAACAACGTTAAAACTTAATGTGATTTATATGAAATTGCCACATCCATGTCCCATCGTCTTAAACGCCATCGAATGCACCCACAGCCGGGAGCAGGGCAAGTTCTGATTGAGGACACGTGGCAGAAATTGATTGGAGCAGATCTTTTTTTGGGCCGCTCGCGCAGTGGAAATCCGGACCCGAAAAAGATTAGGGAGAGTTTGATAAGAAATTCGCGTCACAACTCTCCCTCCGTACGCTAGCCCAACTTCGGACCCGAAAAATATTAGGGTGGAATTCGCAGCAGTTCAGCTGGCCACTTCTCCTTATCATCACAGTTAGAAGGCAATGTAATACAGCAACCAGCTCGTCTGAAAAACCATAGCTAAACGCCATTTTGTCGACCCAACTGCAATGCAATCAAAGGACACCCATCATAATTAATCTCTGATCATTAATAATGAGAGCCGAAGGACGGATCATATTGGAGCTTGCGGAATCGCTAAGAGGAGTGGAGGTCCGATATTGAAGAGTGTTAAAAATTAATTAATGCGGATTTGATGTGAAAACTTAATTGAACAACGTTAAATGTTAATGTGATTGATATGAAATCGCCATATCCATGTCCCATCGCCTTAAACGCCATCGAATGCACCTGCAGCCGAGAGCAGGGCAAGTTTTTATTGAGGACACGTGGCTGAAATTGATTGGAGCGGATCTTTGTTTGGGCCGCTCGCGTAGTGGAAATCCGGACCCGAAAAATATTAGGGCGAATTTGATAAGAAATTTGCGTCACAACTCTCCCTCCGTACGCCCGCCCAACTTCGGACCCGAAAACGATTAGGGCGAAATTCATTTGGTTTTCGCGTCACAAAATTGGCCAATGTCAGCAGGCTATTTTGGAACGCGAATTTGGTTTGAATTATGGTTTATCGCCGTTTGAAGTTCGGTGGGCTCGACTTAAGAACAATTTGGTTTTATCCCATCTTATAAAATTTGTGTTGGTTTTCTTTGATAATACACATATTTATAATAAATCATGGGAATACCACACTAAAAATGTGGAAAAGTTATATAAATAATTATTGAGAACAATCATTTTTATGTAAAAATATCAAATGTGCTTTTGGGAAATAAGAATTCGAGTATTTGGTTCATATTGTTTAAAGGAAGGAGTGAAGTTGGAGCCTCAAAAGATGAAAGCTATTACAAAATTATCTATTCCTAAGAAAATCAAGGTTCTTAGAAGATTTTTTAGACTTACATGATATTATTGATCATTTGTTAAGAATTATGCATGCATTTCAAGTCCACTCACATATCTCTTGAAGAAAATATCATTTATATGGAATGATGAGGCTACTTGGGCATTCTCTCTTTCAATGGATGCCATGTCTTCTACACCAACATCGGTTGCACCTAATTTTGGTAAAACATTCATAGTAGAGTGTGAGGCACTAGGACAAGGAATTTACGTAACATTAACACAATAAGGGATATCATTGGCTTTTAAAATCAAGGAATTCAAAGAAAATATTTGGTGAAATCTACGTATGAAAAATAAATGGAAGCAATATTACATGTAATAAAAAATGGGGATAGCATATCATTGGGAGGTACTTTAAAGTCAAGATATACCATGATAGCATAAAGTATTTTTTGAAGCTATGGCTTTCATTGGAAGATTAACAAAAATGAGGAGAAAAAATGCAAAGTTTTAATTTTGAGATAATCTACAAAAAGGGTAAGGAAAATTTAGTACATGATGCTCTTTCTAAAATAGAAGAGTCCTCAAATTTATATCCAATTACATTTTCTATTCCTAGGTGGCTAGAAGAAGCTTGCCATAATGGAAAAATGACAATAGTACTAAACAAAAACTAAAATCTATAAAAGATGGGATGAACTCTATGGAGCATTGGGAGTGAAAGAGAGATATACTTTGGTGCAAATGTAGAATATTTTTATGCACGCAAGCATATTTGAATAAACAAATATTAAGGGAGTCCCATGTCTCTCTGATGGTAGGACGCAGGGTTCCTTAAAACATCTCAAAGGATCAAAAATATATTTTTGGAAGGAATGAAGAAAGATATTCAAAATTTTGTAAGAGAAGGTCAGGTTTGCATAATAAATAAAAGAGAGATAGTAAAATCTCTAGGGTTACTTCAACCATTCCACATACATATTCAAAGACTAGAAGATATATCAATAGACTTTATTACAGGGTTACTGAAATATAAAGGTAAGTATGACATTTTTGTGGTCATTTATTTAGAAAAATTTTGTAGAGCTCAAAGTACATAAACAACAAGCCAAGTGGCAGAAGTGTCCGTGAAAGAAATTCATAGTCTTCATGGTTTTCCTAAAGTAATAGTAACAAGAAACTTTTGGAAATAATTATTTCTAGAACGGTCCTCTCAGAGGAACCGAAGAGCCATATGTTATGTATATAAATTGTAATTCCTCGGATGAATAAAAGTAGAGAGGGAAGAGGAGAGTAGAGAGGGGATTTCTGCAATAAACCTCTGTGTGTGAACAATTGTTTCTAGTTAAATGATTTCCAAGCTTAGTTGCCATTGAATTATCTCGAACTATTAAT